>QDHC01003053.1:328926-347015 GCA_013186455.1 Papilio dardanus tibullus
TTTTAAGTCAACTCTACCAGGTCTAATAAGTGCGGGGTCCAATCTAAAAATATCAAAAACAAAATATACCAAATTTTCCTATTTTAAATGAATTAATGTTAGTCCGCATTCATACGGGCCCTTTATAACGCGCTAAAAAAGCGTTGAGATTGAACAAAAGCATTTCAGTTTACCTATGGCTTCATTAGACCGAGTTTGCTGAAAAAACGGAAATTTTGCTTCGGCGTAAGGCCGGTTTTTTTGCGTGACATCGGTCTAATGAAGCTATAGGTTATGGAACGCACGAAGTAAGAGTCATTTTACAGCGATCGTATGAACGAGGGGGTAAAAAAAGCGCCAACGCCGACGTTAAAGACGCCTCCGTGTGAATGCAGGCTTATAGTTCAGGGTAGACTTTATTTTTTAACATTTAACAAATATTTTGAACATAAAAGAATAGATATTTTTATATAGAAATAAATAATATTACCTTTCAAGATAATTTGTGGTCATAAAAACGATTCGTGCTTCCGTGGAGGCTACTCCGTCGAGGCAGTTGAGGAGTCCGCTGAACGTCACACGGTTCAAACCTTCGTATGCAGCCTTCTGTGACGGCGTGTCCTCGCGCGACACGAAAGCAGCGTCAATGTCTTCTAGTAGTATGATCGATTGTTGAGGCGCAACACTAAAATTATCCATATATTCAGAGTTAAAACTACCTACACTTGTTAAAAATTTAAACAGACTTCCAAAAATAAGGAGGTTCTCAACACATCTATGTCTTTTAAGGTATTACATTTACAAATATTAGTGTATGGAAAATTGACTTTTTAATTAATTTATACTAAGAATAACTTTCATTAATTTCAAGAAAGGGCACATTTATAAACTTACCTAAAAGTTATCCATTAGTGAATACTTTAAAAACTAACCTAAGTAGATGGTTTAGCCTGTCATCTGTTAGTCCCCTTTCAGATAAGTTGAGAACGCATATATTGTATTCTAATTCTCCAGCTAATGCCATGATGAAGGAAGATTTTCCACAACCGGGGGGACCGTAAAGTAGGTAGCCTATGATAAATAAGTGTAATACTATACTAAACTTATTAACAATTAAGTTTATAATCAATTTTTATTGTAAATGATTGTATAAAAATGAAAAAAAAAGTATTTTGAAAAGCCAATGCACATTTTTTAGTTTTTATCAAATTAAATGATTAGTTATACCAGAATGCATAATTTAAATCTATTAACTATACCTCTTCTATATGGGATTCCTCGTTCTGTATACCATTGTGGATTGTCAATAAAATCTAAGCAATCAGTTAATATCTTTTCACCCAGCCCTCCACGGAGAATGACACTACTCAGCGGTCGGCGGCGGCGCGGATGACCGAACGGCCGCCATTCTGATCCCATTGCAGTGTACATTACAGTCATGCCTTCATGTTGTTTTAATGCCATTGTTCTTGCTGAAATTAGCCAGAAAGCACTTATAAAATTATATTCTTATCAAGTTGAGCGCGGCACCGAATTTGCTGTCCTTTCGAGCGATACAATGTTTTATGCTATCGCATACATATCATTGCTGACAAGAGATTATTATAGTACGAATGAGATGAGGAATTCTTCTTTGTCGCAGCAAAACGAAAATTCTAGTCTTTAAACTTTTGGCACCGGAAAGTTCGCTGTCGGTCCTCAGGGACCGGCAGGGACACAAACAATCAACCTTAATTTGTTGTTTAATTATGATAAAATATTATGTAATCACCTTCCTCAAGTATAGCATAGTAGACTTGTTTATCACGTCCAAATGCAGTTAGTGTTACAGTTTCGAACGGTATTCCCATGTGTAGATCTATTGTTTGTTGTTCACGGGTCCTGTCTACTCTTATCCACGTTCCTCCATACCTAGAATTAAAAATAATCACAGTTTATAAACTGTTCCAATTTTATATTTTGATTTTAAAATTATGAAGCTAAGCAAACCTGAAAAAATGCTGACCAACACTTGGTATAAAATCATATTTAGTTTTTATCTGTCCAGTATCTTTTTGTAGAAAAGATGTTTCAACACTTAAATGTTGCGTGTGCTTTGCGCCTTTCTGCGTGATCCAATGTAATAACCATTGATACGATTTGTCCCTACATGGCACTTCGAGGGTTATCATGCATTGCCTTCTAAATAATACTACTGATGTCTGCAATCCTTTTCGTAAAATAGCCGCTGCTGCTCCTACACCGAATAAACCAAAACCAGCCCCAAAATATGGATTTTGAGTTAACGAAGCTACGTATTCTGTTATAGGCATGTTTTTTTGTTAATTTAATATATAGATAGTGTTTTTGAAAATACTTATTTCAAAAACAGTCTTTCATAACCTCTTGCAATATTTTTATCACAAGTGTCACTGTCACATCGAGTGAAGTCAATGTCACACTGACTTTTTTTTTTTATTTATTAAGGCATCGGATTGTGACACTTCATCAGAAGCAGTACTGCCAATAATATTTTATTTGGTATACAAATAAAAAAAATATGTGAGAGGATAAATGCGAATTTTAAATATTTTTTTATTCGGAAATTAAGAAAACAATTGTTTGTACACCCACACCAAGAGATGAGAAACTATCTCAACCCAGACTTGAACTCTAGTTCACTGGTTCGGGAACTCCGCCACCTAGGGAACAGGTAGGATGTGATGCAGCGGGTATCGTACGCATACCTGTGGGCATCGGCTCAGGTCTCAGGCATAGGTTGGCTCATGAGGCAAATGGTCGTAATAATGAATGATGAAAAAGTAACAGGGGTTCTCAAAATCAAATCACGGATTTTAAAAATGAGCTATCCGATATGTAGGTAATACGGTAACCGGTTAAACAGAGTAGGATCAAACAGATTATTTACCTCATTATTAGAGTTAAGTGGCGGCAGTTTAACTCTTGTTTTCATAAGAATATATTAAAACTTAGTCCATTAAAATTATGCTGGTACAAAAATAGTGTAATGTTATCGCTTAAAATCTCTAATTGCAGGCGATACCGTAACGTTGAGTATGAAACATTATCGGTGCATCTAATGCCGCCACTAAAACGTTTAATAATCATACAAATAACAGCGCATGCGCCGTATGCCCGGTTATACTTCCCGCTCCCTGTTCCCTGAATGCTTTCATACGGTGCGGGTCACGCGACCCCTATCGTCGACGTCTGACATCGAATCATTTTAATTTATTGTTCAAGTAGGCATTTTATAGTGTATTATGTATGGAGTATAGGCACCTATAGAATACAATCCGTGTGACGTCCAACATGTTATTGAGTATCATTTCTAACGATTGTTTTATGTAACATTAAGCTCACAAGACATGATAGAATTTAGTGCTATAAAATAATAAATTGCAGCGTCAATATTGTATAATGTTTTGCATAAAATTGTACAAAAGATATTTTTTTATAGAGATTGGACTAATAATTTTCCAAATCAACTTAGATTCAAATGCCATGATCAGTGGCAGTTAGCCTTAACTTATTCTAGATTATCTCAGTTACAGGAATTGTTTATACCTCTGTATAACGTATTCTTATCTGTTAGCAATCTATAAGGCCATGATACAAAGTCTGAGCAATGTTTAAAGTTTTCTTTTTCCTATATGTGGCACTGAGAGGTTTAATTGAGGCGTCTGTGTTTGACAACAAGTACACCCATCACCGCGACGTCTCGGAGTATTGTCGACGTCGGGCGTTGCCTTCCGTGTTTCTAGGCAGGCATGTTCTGGACGCCAACTCTCAAGTCCTACATTTTTCTAGACTGGAGCTACCGTACAGCTGCTCTATTAGTGTTCGGTGAGAAATACAAGATCAATCACAGCTTTTATTTATTTATTACTAATTTTCGATGTTAATAAATCAATCTTATTATTATTTGACACAGGGCTGAGTCTGGAAGTAACATAATCCTAGTAATTCAATACGTATCTGCACGCACTTTGCTAAGATCCTGTACGGACGATAATCACCAGCTGATTGTTTATGAGATAGGAGAAACCTTCGGCGGGTACTGGGGCCCTCTGCCGGACTCTATTATGAAACAAGAGATTAATAATTTTACGAAATTTTATACGTTACATACGACGAAACCAACTACTACTATCGATACCAGGTTTGAAGCTTTATGACTCTAAGAAGAAAGAATATTAAGAAGAATTAGTTATAGAGAGTATTGAGAGAGCTGTTCTCTCTGTTTCTTTTTCACTTTAGTTAGAGGTAGATATTCCTTTATCGCTAAAACAATTTTAATAACGTTTTTAGTTCCGACACCGACGAAGATTCCGAAGAGGAGACGACAACTGTGACATCGACAACGGAAAAAAAACTAATTGAAGGCTCGGATTATATTGAAATAGAGCTGCCGTTGGTCAACGTGTCTGGGAACTTCCCAATCAATAGATTAGATGACGTGGACGAGGTTTTAGAGCTTATAAACGATGTCACACCGAGGTAGTTTATCATTTTCCTTATAAAATTAACTTAGAAGATATTGGAGCGATAGACGAGACAAAAATTAAGGGCAAATTGCTTATTCCTTCTTATAATATGTTCTATAAAACATTTGATTCGTAGTAAAATATTGTAAGTAGATACGGTATTTTGCAGAGAAGGGGCTGATTACGACACGAGTATATTGCCTTTGCTTCAGTTTTCTATGGTAACGTCGAAAGATTCAACCCTCAAAGAATTTAGTGAAGAAAAATTTAAATTTGTATCACAATACTATACTGGATTTTATACTCCAGATCCAAGGTGTGTTCTTATTAACTTTAGTAAGATTTTTTAATGTAGTTCTAATAGATCTATTATTTATGTTTATCTAATGCGAATTCCAAGATCCCAATCTATGTTAGCTTTGTTGGTATTGATATAATATTTTAATAATTTCAAGAAGCAGTTTTAACACTTAAAGCAAAAGCCTTTTGACCTTTATTCAAAGTCGGGCATTTAACAAGGATGAATCAACATGGCCGAATATTTTCTTTATTTTTTTCTGGCATATTTACAATTCTACAATAAGTAAAAATATTTTTGTAGACTTAATTATGAAACCATAAACCAAAGGAAGCATAGACTGTCTCCCAGATATAAGAGTTTTTCAAACAGGAGACTTAATTTTAAGAAAAGGCTATCGACGTTATTTTCTAAAGCTAAACATACAACATATCGAAGGCAGTGAGTCTTTCATACTTATTAGGTTATTCCAATTAAGAAATTGAAAGTAGACTAAAAGTTAAATTTTATAAAATCACAAACAATCCTTATAATTATCCTACATTTCTATATTGCTTTAATATTTATATTTCTATCTGAACGAACCAGAACCTGAACAACAATTGCGTTTTAATTTTAATTTGACTACTTTTTAGAGTAAATCCATATCTATTTCCAACTACCGAAGAAGACGAGGTTTCGATACATTTTTCATCTACCAATTCAATAAATTCTTCAATGTCATCTCATATGACTACAAAACCAATAAGTAAACCTCAAGAAATTATTGATAAAATATTAAAATCTCTAAGTCACACGACTACGAGTTACCAAAGTCAAAGTTATCATGTTCAGAAGATATTAGATTCAGAACAGAATTCTAGCGGTGAGCATCTTCAAATAAGAATTTACTAATACATAGATACAAGTTAATTAAATATGGTTTGAGAAATTTATTCCCAAAAGAAACATTTTTCACTTATTGAGACCATAATACTTATTACATATTTGTAGTCGCCCTTTTTTATTTTCCACATTTCGCACCACCTTCCAAAATGTGCAGCAAAAGTTTACGCGTATGTAAACGTGTTCGAAATAAAAAAAAAACGTAAATGGGTTCGATTATTATTATCATATTTTTTTTACCAAGCTCTACTATTAAACGTCGTATTCAATAGTTAAGATTTGCAACGAAATTATCGTTTTTTCAACATGTTTTAATTATTTTATTTGCGCCCGTATGATTAATTTTACTTCGATGATTACAAAAGTATCTAGATAATGTTTTATTACGTTTCCTACGGAACTTTAATGTGTTCCCACCCCTATTATAACAACATACACCTAATAAAATAGACGCTATAAAACTCCAATATATTTTTTTTAAATATACGATGAAATAATAAAAAAACGCATATTTTAGTTTATTTACGTCCAGACCTCTACGAAATGAAAAGTCCATTACATACGAGTAATGTAAGCAGCAAAGATGTATCAATAAATCTTAATAAAACAAGGAATAATATAACAACTAGGTACCTACGTTTTATCTATCTGTATTGTTGTATGTATTGAATTAAATCAAGAACTTACAGAACCGAATTCAACGCTATACTTTTTAATTCCACGCAGACGAAAATAGAAATTAAATATCATCAGAAGGGTTTGAATTCGAATTACAAAGCTCCTAGTGCTACGAAATGCAATAGAAGTTCAACAAACTAAATATAATCCTGCATTAGTAAATAAAAACGGCTACACTCATGTTATTAAGATCTGGTAACGGTACCGACTAGTTTCGAGTCTGTTGGAAGCTCTTCTTCAGTTACCGGATCTTAATAACGTGAGTGTAGCCGTTTTTATTTACTAATAATAATGTCTCACGGAAGTTTAAACAGTGAAATAATCTTGTATTTTATAAAAGTTTACTATAGTTAATCAACAACAAAATATTTTTTAAAGTTCAGAATCGGTGACCCATTCTATGGTAAAACATGAGTCTTGGGAGAATGTGGTGCGCGCCGCTCCTGTCATGGCCGTCCTGTTGAACCAAACTCTACCACCAGAAATTTACGTTAATATTAATAAAGAAAAAAATCTAAGTACTGCAAAAGAAGTAAAGAAAAATATTCAGTAAGTTCGGAAAGTTGTAGATATTGTTTACTTAAGAAACAATAAAAAAATGTATAACTGATCAGAGAGCTACATTTATTAAACATCTATACTAATGTTATAAAGAGAGAAACTTTGTGTTTTTGTTTGTACTGAAATAACTCAAGAACTACTGGGTCGATTTCAAAAAATCTTTCACTGTTGGAAAGCTACATGATACCCTAGTAACATAGGACATATTTTTTTTAATTCCACGAGGACGAAGTCGCGAGCAACAGCTAGTTACATAAAATACGTATTTTAGACAATAAACAATCAATATTTATTGTAAGGAATTCCATAATTATTAATAGATTTTTTATAGTTATGGTTTTATTAAAATATTTCCCTTTCTAGATCATCCCGTAAAAAACGTCACATTCAACCTATAGAAATAAATAATGCTATTCCTCGGGTCATGACTACGGCAAGAAACTCATTTACGACGACTAAAAATGTTGAGGAATTTGTCGATGTTCAAGATATTTCTCATCTAGTAGAACTGACAGACGATGAGGTGCGTTTTATAATAATACTAGTGACCCGCCCCGGCTTACACTACAAATACACTAGAGAAAAATTGTAAACGTTGTCTAGAAAACCCTCCTCTTCAATCACGCTATCTATTAAAAACCCGCATCGAAATCCGTTGCGTAGTTTTAAAGGTTTAAGCATACAAAGGTACAGAGAAAGTGACTTTGTTTCATACTCTGTAGTGAAAGTATAATGTACAATACTAGGAGCGCACATTATACTTTATTATTGTTACTTCTACTCTCTCTCTCTCTCTCTCTTTCTGCCTAGACTTCGTAGGCGCAGAATTAAAAAAAACTCAGTAAGTAACAAGTCCATGAGTAGTTCCAAACTATCTTCATCAAGATTCGTTGAGCTGTTCTGTAGATTTTACTTTTTATTATACTTTTTAACAAACAGTCATTATAACTTTGCATTTATAATATTAGTAACCCTAGGACTTTATTAGACCGATGTCACGCAAAGAAAAAATCTCCGGTTTTATCGCGAACTCGTTCTAATGAGGCCCTAGGATGAAATGTAAGAAGAATGATTACTAAGATTTGAGAAATAAGAGTTAATTAGAAAAGTTGTACTGGTTTGTAAGATACACGGTCGCGTGGCGCTACGCTACATGCGCAGCTACGTGGGCTCTACGCTGTTCAACATCTGCGACGCGCGCGACACCAAGGCCCGCCACGTTTACCTCTTCAATACTTCAAGAATTGTCATCGCGATTACTAATTTTACGGTGTGTTTATTACTAACTTGTAGATAAAGTTATAATTAAAATTAAAAGTAGTGTAATACGCAGACATTAAATTTTCAATGTACATTCCGACCTGAATATGCAAGAGTCCAAGGGACCGCGATATTTGTCTTGCTTATAGAGTTTTCGCTCTAATTCGAGTTTCTCGTTTATGGAAGTAGCTCGCCGGGACCACAGAATGACTCTCGCTTATAGAAGTTTCTAGCTTATCTAGGTTTGAGTGTATTATGTTTTTTTTTTACTTAAATTGAAAGAAATGAGACAATATTTTGTGTTCTTTGGGTACATTAAAAAGCATGTCTGCTTACTCTGTTCCTTATCGATACAGTAGATACATATTATAGCAGTACATAGTATGCGGTGTATTTTAGATGGAAAAGATGACATTGGTGATGACACCGGCGCGCGTGCTGAAGAGCAAGGAGGCGAGCTGCCCGGCGGCGCACGTGGAGTGCCAGGTGTCCGGCGCGCGCGCCTGCATCGACTCCATGTGCGCCTGCGACGGCGTGCCCAACTGTGGCGCATACGGTCACTAACGCTAAATCATAATTAACAACCAAAAGGAATACTAGTACCAACTCTTTTCTTTTAGATGTAACTTCGGATCTTGTTAGATTTGGTTTAAGAAAAGGTCTCCTAGTCATTTAGTTAGATGTATAGGCTCGATTTTCCGCAACCCTCAACTAGCGTGTAGGTATTTTGCGTGAGATCTTCTATTACTAAGTCTTGTCTTATTAATTTGGTCCAAATGGATAAGATTTTAACGCAGTATAACTAACCAAGGTGAGATATAAAGAAAATACTTTACAACTAAATTTTATTTAAACTTCCGATCTAACAAACCATGTTTAGATATCTATGACGAAGACCGGTTGCTGTGCGGCGTGGTGACCAGCTCGTACCACAATGTGTACCTGGCCGCGGGCACCTTCCTCGCCGTCCTCCTCACCTTGTTGTACACAGTACACTACTGGCTGAAGCGCTGCGTGCCCGGCGTCTCTGAGGCGTTCTTCATCTATACAGATCGATCTGAAAATATGTTAGTTTAATTAATTTAATCTGTTTAGTACACCTGCACTTAATATTTATAGTCTATATTTGGTCAGTAAACTGTTCTGTCAATTCCAAAGACTATGAGAACTGTGATTATAATTTTTCAGCTTAAGTAGTGGTTTATATTAGCATATACCGAATTGTTTTCAGATTAAATTTGGATACAGTAATGCAAAGCCCAAACGAGGACGACGTAGGTTCGAAAATGGTGTACGGAGCCCAGTTCTTTTACGACGATGTTTTAGATATATACAATGAGAAAATTAAAGCAACCGTATTTAAGAATATATGGAAATTGTGTTTATTTTGTTGTCCCAAAAGAGGTGCAAAAAAGAAAGATGTAAAAGAAGAAATTACGTCACATGGTTCAGATACACAGCCGCCTCCGGTGAAGCGATTATTTTCATTTGCAGAATTAGAACTGAGTAAGATAACACCGAAAAGGTATTATGATGCAAACGTTCAAACCGGCGAGAGTTTAGAACTAGATTATTTTGAAATGCACAACCTAGATGACAATCTCTTACATACTGACAAGTACAAAAGGAATAGAAAAGAAAGTGAAGAATTGAACATCCTAAAGTTTTTAAAGGAATCTAAATCTGAGTCAATACAATCTATTTCGTACAGAGAAAATTATAAATCAATAGATAACGATCAACATCACTATTTGAATAATACAATACACGAGGAGAGAGAATTATCGAGCACCGTGTATGAACCTCACAGTTCCAAATCTCGTAAACACGAACGTGCTAAAGTGACTAAAGCTGAAATTATTTCTGAAAAGGCTGAACCATCGCTTCCAAAACGATTACGTTTTGACGAAGAAGCAACCACAATACCATCGACACATGTTGACGAAGAAATTGTAGAAGGAGAAGAACAATCGAGTAAGACTCGAGTCGTATTGGGAACTGAGAAATTAAGGTATTCAGATGACATAGAAGAACAGGAAAGTGGGTCTGGTAGAGAATTTATGCGTTTCTGGACGACTGCCAAAGATAAGAGGCCTAAAAAGAAAAAGCGCATTGTATTGCATTGAAATATAACGGTTTGTATAATTATTATTATTAAAATATCATTATAAAAAAGAATGTGTTTGCTTTAAAGCCCATTTATACCGTTAACATTACCCTGGTATTTATCGTAACATTTTACTACGGGAACAGATAATTGATGACAAATAGATACAACTTTTTTATTGTTGAGTATAAAACAGATGTCATTAACACGATGTCACATAGCTGAAGATGAGAGCGTGCAGTGTCGGTGCGCACCGCTATTTCCTAATTAACGTCAATTGAGCGCCGGATAGAACACGTGCCAAAATGTGTCGTGTCTTTTTTAAGATGTTCCCTCATTGTGTACCGTACCAATCCTGGTAATTGAACATTTTGACGTTTCCTGCAAACAATCATACTTGTGCAATGCTGTGCCACTTTGGTACTCTTTGTTTATTGCATAGAATAAAAATAGTTAAGAAGTTTAAAACTTTGCCTACATTAACTAACGTAATTTTTGAATATGTAAACTTTTAAAAAGTGACGCCTTCCTATAGTATTAGGTAAGAAGAATTTAAAAAAATCAGAGCTTAACATGGTAATGTCTAATCACTTAAGGACTTCAGCATCTACCTACAGTTTTTTTTTATTTATACAAGAACAAAAAGCGTTTAGATGACGCTGAGATATAGCGTCTAATATTTTCTTTATAACATGTATTAGGATGTATCTTTAACAATGATCTCTACACATATGTGGGAAGTTTTATTAGGGTATTATATTATCATAACTAACGCTTTTATGTCAGCTCCGAAAAAGATAGATGTAAAAGTGTCAGGCTAGAAGCGGGAGCCGGTGCGCGAGGTCATTTCAATTGAAATCAATTAAAGCAATTGAGATCAATTGAGCGGGCGGCAGATTCTGCGTCGGCTGCCGTCGCCCGCCGCCCGTCGCCCGTCGCCCGCCGCCCGCCGCTCGCTTCGTACCAGAGTGATTTTATGTGAATCGCCTACGCTCAGTCACATGATTCACCGCATAAGTAACTGCAACACGCATCTGATCTGAATATCGCGTGTCTTTGTCACTAACTGCCATACTTGTTATTCAGTCATTAAGAGAGTCTTTTAGTCTGTTTATTAAGAAGGAAAGAAAGAAAATACATTTATTACCACACATAAGTACCGTAAATAAACAAAAAACACACGTAGTAAAGTGTGGCAAAAGGTCCCAGCTCAGCGTATGCAGGGACGGATTAAACATTCCCTGCGCTGATTATGATATATATACCAAGAGACTGCTTAAGTTAGAATTGTATAATTCTGAGAATTGCAGTAAAACGAAATTACGATATAAAGATAAAGAATTGCATATAAGTAGAACTTAAAGAGCTAAGCGGTGCACGTGAACTGGTCGCATTACTTAATTGAAACAAACGTAATAAACCCGGAAACATAATACGAAAGAATTGTCTTTTAACGCTATTCAAACTTTTAAAACTAATAAGACAGAAAACAAATGCTATTTCTTTTAATTAGGCTTTGGACAGCGGGTGAAGAATTGTTCGATCAACAGCGACGGACGCGAAAAAGGAATAATTATTAGTTTTATTCGTATAACTAAAATACCTTAAATGTGCCTAAACTTCATAATGATTAAATTTTAGCTGTGAATATGTGTAAAGATTATTTTATATATTAGGATAAGAGTTTTTGCGTACTTACAATAATTTTGACATCGATTTTCGCGTAGGTATAATAAGTTATCATAATATGTTGATATTACAAAACTATTATTGTAAATGGATTTCAATTGAAATATCTTTACCGTAAAAGAGAAAGAAAGGAATTGTTCTCCAAGAAATTGTGTATTGAAATTAATATTTTTAGAACGCATGTACGTATTTACTCGAAATTAAAGTAATATAACTCGTAAAATACCAGAACAAAAGGAAAGTTGTAGGCATATTTTTGTATCAGCTTTTTCCTTTACTTATTTATTCAAATGTGTTTGCATAACCAATGCATTCTGAAGTAGGACTATAAAAAAACTACTTACTACTTGCCTGTTAGATTATCCAAATAAGTTTCAGCAAACATGAGTCACTACGCGTTGTTCATGCACTTCCTGGTTCAAGTCACGCGGCGCGCCTTTTCTTAACTGTTCTCATCGTCACTTGAAGCGTAATACTATGTGCTATACAAACTCATATATCACTATATCACAACACCAAATATATCCAATACTTCTTAATAAATGACAAAATTCCTCACTCGACACTTTGTACTTCCAGTATGTAAAGTCACAAGGTAATTCGCATGTCCACAAAGTGCAGATGCGCCGAGAAGTGCATCGGCGAGTGCAATTCGTGTTGTCTGAAAGTCACCAATAAGCCCAATGAAGCAGAGATCCCGCTGGCGAGCGCCAGCACCAACCTAAATAGACTCTGATCATCTAAATTGACTTCAATTAAATAACAACCGAAATTGTTGAAATGCGCCATTACTCCCTCGACGCTAATCTAAGTGCCAATAGTCAGGACGAATGTTTTATTAATAATCCCCGGCGATAACTGTTAATTAATAATTAAGGGAACGCCGAGTCGATCGGCGGCATCAGTGCGCTTGCGCCGGCCCGCGGGCACGCCACCACCGCCTCCGTTCCACAAGTTTTGTACTTGCCGTCGTTTCGTTTACTTTTACATTTTATTTAGCTACATATATATTTACAACTGAATACAGAATACTTCCTTTGACATACGTTTACCTCGAATCAGACATCTCTTTTTATCTCGATATAATTTCCCACGATTATAAATCACGGGTCGGACATACAAGTTGTATTGATACGGATTTACAATGAAGCGTTATGGACGTACAAACTAATGATGTGGGTGTTTGCGCCCTACAATATCGGAACAAACAAAATATCGGGTGAGTTTGTGGGAATCCCGCATGGTGCGCAGGCTCTACGGCGGTGGCGGCCGGCCCGCAGCCGCAGTATGCCCTCCCCGCGCGCCCGGCCCGCGCCTCGCCGCCCGGGGGAGTGGCCGCGTCGGCACGCTATTGGCTCCCCCTCGCTCCGGCGTCACAGTCACAAGCGCCCATCGCACCCGATGCAAAGTCTCACGTCTGCCCTCGCGCTACGAACCAAATTATCATTCAAACGAGCGCCGCCGGCGAGCTCGAGCGACGCAATCATTGGCCGGAGTGGTCCGCAGCGCGCCGTATTATGGTAATATAAATTGACCAACCGCGGAGCAAATTCGGTTAGTTCGTTAAAGTTGATTAAAGCCATTTAACCGGGACGGACACGAGGATACGAACGGCGCGAGCGTCGATCCCGAGAGTAGACTTAAATGAGCTAAATTGTTTAATATCGGCGCGTCGATAACTAAGTCCGCGATCCGAGGTCGAGCGGCGCGGCGTGCGACAGCGGAACCAGCGGCCAGCAACGCCGCGGAGGAGCAGCGCGCAGCCGCCGCGACGGAGCCGAGCGAGGTGGGCGCGGAGGTAGCGGGCCCGCACCCGCCCGCCGCCGAGGGCTACATGTACGTGTGCGGGGAAGGCGCCGGTGGCGCACGCTATGAGTGCGCCTTCGAACCCGCCGGCGGACCCGGCATGGAGCAGCCGACCTTCGAGGAGCACATGTTTGGGGACTTCAGCAAGGAGCGCCACGTGCAGGTGGTGGTAGGCGCGGGCGGCGAGCTCCAGTACCGGGACGACATGCCAGTGTTCGCGGCCGCCAGCGACCAGAAGAGGAAAGAGGAGCCGTTGCTGCTCCAGGCGGTGGAGGCCGCGCCGCAGCACTCGGCGCACCCGCCGCCTCCGCCCCCGCCGCCCTCCAAGAAGAGTGAGAAAAAGAAGGGAGACAATAATGGCATAAAGAAAAAGAAAACTAGGTGAGAATTGTTATTTTCTTTAGTATTTATATAATCTTAAATTGTACTACTAATGTTACTACCTTACTAACTATTCGCTTGATTAAATAAGTACTGCAAAGTCGAAAGAGGTCAATTAAAAAAGTTTTATTACAACACTTACTGAAATAATGTTCTAAGGCATTAAAGCGAATAGAAGTAATGATAAGAAACATTTTGGAGTTGCCTAATTAAAATGTTGCTACGACGTGCTACGAGAAATCACGTGCGCTACGACTTATAACTCTATCGTAGTTTTTAGGAAATATAAGTTATATGATATTTTCAAATATGTGTGTACTTTTCATTCATCTATTGTATAATTATCTACAACTTAGTAAAATGGAAGTAGTAAGTAGTTTTTTTTAATATGGATGAGGTGCTAATAATAATAAATAATGCTTAATAATAATTCTTGTCTATAAAATAAAAATGATTGCTTAAGTCATTACTTTTGCTCAAGAATTTGCTTTTGCTCGTTTATAAATACGACGGTAAGAGTTTTAGCTTTGGAAAAGTTGTAGTAAAACAAAAGATAGTGAATGAGGAGCACGGAGCGTTATATCAAACTTGTTTTTGTTGCGTCTTCTATACTAATATTATAAAGAGAGAAACTTTGTAGTTTTGTTTGTATTGAAATAACTCAAAAACTACTGGACCGATTTCAAAAATTCTTTCACCATTAGAAAGCTATCTTATCCCCGAGTCAGATAGGCTTTATTATTTAACTATACGTAGACGAAGTCGCGCACAACAACTAGTCGTTGATAAAGTTGACCCATGCGATAGCTTTACTGCTCGCTATATCATTTCTCCGTTATATCTCACCTGTAAGACACTCCAAAGCCCGGGAACCTAAAACAGATGTCGTAGTTGATTTTAACCGCTTCACGTTCGTTTACGTATATTAAATATGTATATCATCCCCCTTATTCTACATTTATCCAACTGGAATTCCTTGGTAATGTTGACATTAGTGTTTTACGAATTAATCACTTTATTTTACTTCATATTAGTTTAATGTCTGTTTATGTTTCTAGTTTGAAAGGTCTTAATGATTTATGATAAAAATGATCGTTTCGCTTCAAATACCGATGCAATATCGTCCCCCTCTGCTCGCTGACTGCATTACTAATACGATGAGTATCTAAAAGCGATCGCGACATATGGTTTTGTTATAACGCTGTATCTTTTATACAAGTACCAACATGAGAGCGATAGAACGAGATCATTTTTTTATTGTTTTCTCTTCCAATTGACAATGGTTCATGTTGCAATGATGGTTGCCAATCGATAAGACATAGCACCCAAAAAAGTCAAATCACACTAACACTATCTTACTCTTTAGATTGGAAAACTGCACCGCTTGCTGGGCCTTCATAGTTTGATAGTATAAAACAAAGTCGCTTTTTCTGTCCCTATGTCACTATGTATGCTTAAATCATTCAAATAACGGAACGAATTTTTATGCAGTTTTTTTAAATATATAAAGTGATTGAAGAGGAAGATTTATATGTAGGTATAATAACAAGCAACCCGCCACCGGCTTGGCACGGGGCAATGCTGATACTAAATACACTACAGAAAAACTGTGAAAAATGTTTATACTATGTAGTGAAGTGATGTAGTACATTTAGTATCAGAATTGCACCAGTGCGAAGCCGGGGTGAGTCGCTAGTTAACAAATAAAACATAACCAAAAACGATACAGAATTAACGTAATTTTTAACGTCATGATATTTTTGTGTTCTTAATAAGAATAGCACTTGATGCTGGTGTCTTTTGTTGTCTCCATAGGCGGCGTCATATTGCGTCAAGTTAATTACCCGTATGTCCGCGGGGAGTCGATTGCTTATCATCTCGCTGTAACGCCCCTCGCTCTTATACCTTATTAAATAACTCGTGCAATGGAATTTCTCACATCCCTACATGCTTTACGATGGCTACAATACGTTATTACAATAATGGTATTTTGCCGTTAGCTTTTTGTGCATTTTAACTAACTTTAATTTGAGGGATATTTTTTAACGTTCCACACCAATGCGTTTTTTAATACATTTGTAATGCTTAATAGTGAATGTCTTTTTATTGTCTAATTTATTAAATACATAATTAAGATATAGCCACTAAACTACTACAATTTAACCTGTCTACGTCTGTCTAACAAGTTCTTAAAAATAAAAACTAAGGTAAAAGTTAGCTATGGAATACTTAACATCCAAGTTAAACGTGTATTTGATAAAGTGCAATAAGTAATGTCAATTGGTAGGCAATTATAAGTGGTGGCGCGCGTCAGGGGTGAATTTAGTTTCACGCTCAATCAATTTGTGCGCGTGCGCCGCTACCCGCACTGCAAGCCATATTGCACGCGTCAGATGTTTGATGCGCACCGCACCGCTGCGATACAAACGATTTGCATATCAAAATAACGTCCACTTCATTTAAATTGACATATTTAGCGTTTTTGTTTATTTTAATTGCATTTTTAAAATAAAGATAACGAGCGGTACTTAATAAGTTGTACGAATATAGTTTGAATTTATAAGTCTGACAAGAAAATTAGATTACAAAGAAACATTCTATGTATTTACTAGACGCTGATGGACCTTCAAAATAAAAATGATATTGATTTATAAAATTTTTGTTCTTTTAGAACTACTTTTACGGCGTACCAACTGGAGGAGCTAGAACGAGCGTTTGAGCGCGCGCCTTACCCGGACGTCTTCGCCAGGGAGGAGCTAGCTCTTAAGCTCAACTTATCAGAATCACGTGTGCAGGTTGGTAAAGTCAATTTTAAAGCATATTTATAATGTTACTTATTATTACAATAATTACAAGCTAACTCACATCTTTGTTATATGACAGGTTTGGTTCCAAAACAGAAGAGCTAAGTGGCGTAAACGGGAACCCCCGAGAAAAACTGGCTACATCGGATCCAGTTCACCCAGCTCGACGACCTTGGGCGGCGGTTTCTCTGGCATAGGTGGAAATTTGCCAGCGTTTCCGCAGAACGGTATACCGGCACCTGCAGACTCGTGGTCCTACCAGCACACGTACGAGTTGTCACCGCATCATCTGCTGACGTCCGGCAGCACCGGCTACCCAGGATTCAACACCCAGCCCGCGGCATATTCTTACACTACCGTCCTCAATGGACACGATGGCCAAATGTTCGCTCCGAGACATTACGAGTACGGTGAGGGCAGTCCGCCTCCGCTGGGCGTGCGCGACTACCCGATGATAGCGGCGCATTCCCCGCAGATGGAGGGCCACGGACACGACGACAAGCTGGAGTACCGCGCGCACGAGCATGAAGACAAATACTCGGCGTGCGCGATGCAGGAGGAGCCACCGCGCTATGCTCCTCCGCCCGAGGACTACGATAAGTGCGGCATGGTGCCTCACGACAAGCACTACGAGATGGACCGGCACGCGGACCTCGCGCCCCCCGTCGTCGTTAAAATGGAACCCAGCCCCGGACAAGGTTACACGTCTCTGCCCCCTTTTTTGAACTGAAATACTCCTTTTCGAAATTAGCTTAGAGTCGGGAATAATTTCGAAAAGGAGTATCGATGCCAGAATATATCCGTTGAAGTAATTATAATAATAAAGAAAATAATCAAAGCAATATGATTTAATATAACAAACAAAAAATGATAATATTTGATGTGCAAAAAATTTACGAAATGCGTGTAGGTATTGTGGTTAAACAAGCTCAAAATGTGCAAGTTATCAAATTAATTTTGTAAGAATTTTTGTCGGGTTTAAGCATTTTATATTATAACTTTTATATGGGATCATAACTTCTTACCGAACTAAAAAAACATTAAGTATGACATGAAACGTAAACTCTATTAAGATAAAACATTATCTGAGTATCCAAAAATCTGAAAGAAATATTTTTTGTTATAATTTAATTAATATGTAGTTTCCTATAATT
>QDHC01003053.1:347543-360703 GCA_013186455.1 Papilio dardanus tibullus
TTTAATGTTATTTATACCACAACACTAGTCATGTCGAATTGACATCTGTCCTATCCGCATTCTCCCAGCGGCCGTACTATAATAGTACAATACTATTGGATTATTAATATTTTTGGTAAAAAAATTGTTAATAATGATAATTCTAACAAGATTTTGAAAGCAGGGGGGTTACTCAAATTATCTTTCGATCGGCGATATCGCTGATGGAATCGATAAAAATGTATGAAACTGACACTGACATTCGATAAGTCATGTACTCGTCACGTGTGAGATATCAAACGTCATTGTCATATTCACTATCGGCTATTTGTAGCGCATGTACTTTGGGAAAGTCTCAGATGTCGTTAGTTATCACACCATTACTAATTTTTCAATTATTTATCGATTGTTGCTTCAAAGTTAGCGTATTGCCACCTTCCTGCCGGCTCCAGATGCCGTCGCCGCTGAAATGATACCTCTTTTCTATTTCATACAGCGCCAGGCTCAATATCTGCTCGTCTGTCAGCTGCGCGTAGTTCACGCTATTATAGCTACCGTCCAAATCTATTTCTATGTCGTTTTCATTTCTTGTATGGTCTCGTTTCTTTAAGAAATATTCTATATACCGCTGTGTATCCGCTCTAAAAATTAAAAGATGTATGTACTTTTACTTCGTGTAGGTACAATTGTGTCCTTTCGCGGTGTTATAGTAACGGAAAAATTAGTTTGAATATTGTAAAGAGGTTATAATGCGTCCTTTTTTACTAATAAACTTTAATGTATAGTACAATATAAATATCATTATGTTTTTGGAATCTACAAGGCGATCAAATTTTTGTCATTTAAGGTGGAACACCGACAGGAACTCTCATTGTACCATCTTACTAGATTTTTATATGAAAATAATAGCAAAATGTTTCTATAATAAAAAAATAAAGACTTACAGAGGATATAGAAGTATTTGACAGTTTTTGATAATAACTTCGCCATAGTACTTCTTATTTAAATACTGAAGATTTTCATTTATGATGTTAAGGGATGAATGTAACCAAAACTTATGCTTTTTAAGTTGTTTTAACACAACATTCTTTAACTTCGTATACCTGTCTTCTTTTAACCTTGACGAGTTACTATTACCGTCTTCTTCTCTCATTCGGATGGAACACGCTATAAGTGTTGCCATATCTCTACCACAGACTTTATTTCCAAAACTATTTATGTAGCTAGAAAAAAATAAAATTATAAATACAAAATCTTTCTTTGTCACGCATCTGACGGTGAACAAAAAATAACTTTTGACATTTATTTCTAGTCTAGCTGTGTGAGAGGGATTCTGCTATCAGGTGTTTCTGACTGAAAATATGTAAAACATGCATGGATATAGAAAAAAAAATAAAGCACATAATGATGTCCATTATATGCTTTATTTTTTTCTAACCGCGTCGGATAACCTAGTGGTCTTTGTTTCGAATTTGTATATTTTTAAAAATGAAATCTTACTCACTTATTAAATATTTTTCTAGATGATACAAGATTGTTTAAGCTGTAACACTGTTTCTTGGCCGATTGAATCTTCTCAAGGCGGGTTAACATTTTTCTTTTATACACAACCATTGATAAAACCTAACGCAATATAATTATTAGTAGCTTATAGCCAACAGATGTATACTTTTGGTGTGTAATAGAAAAGGTTGTGCAATCAATATTTATATCTTCTTTTTCATTAAAAATACTATTATAAAGAGGAAAACTTTGTATTTTCGTATGTATTGAATAACTCAAAAACTACTGGGCCGATTATAAAAAATCTTTCACTATTAGAAAGCTACATTATCCCCGAGTAACATAGGCTATATTTTTTAACTCAACGCGGACGAAGTCGCGAGCAACAACTAGTTATGTATAAAAAAAGGACTTACTCTAGGATGTGAAGACAGTATCTGATATTCCTTCAACTCTTTCAACTGGTCGAGCCTCTCTCTGACAGTCTGTGCGCGCATGCAGTACACCCTGAGACATCGCCTTTGAGCCTCCTCATTTATGCCATATTCCTACAAAAAACATACCATTTTTTTCGGAAAAAATTATACCATCAGGATTTACCCCATGGGTCAATCGACCCAATGGCAATCGACCCAATAATTCCCAATCATTGGATTCCATACAATCAATTGAACCAAAGGACATTTTCCACCATCAGGGAACACTGATACTAACACCACTAAGTAATATAAAGGTAAATTTCAATTAACCGATTTGTAAATGTACCTAGTAATATAAAAATCGTCGTCATATTACAGTAAAATAGAGAACCAATTTATTTGCTTAATAGCTTGCATATATGATGTAATAAGAAAGCTGGTTGAAACATCCTCTCAAGAGAATTTTAATATTCTTGGTTAAAAAAAAGGTTAAAGGTTTTGACCCATGATGGGCTCCATTTTCCACAACTCCACGACTAGCGCGTATTTTGCGTGAATACACATATCTTTGAATTTCTTCGCCGATATGTGCAGGTTGCATCACGATGTTTTCCTTCACCTAAGAGCGTCGGTAAATATGCACATATGAAAATCGAAAAACACATTGGTTACACTTAACCAATTTTCAAGTAAGCAGTCATTTGATTATTATTATACTTAAATAAAAAGCTATTAGAGTCATTAAACATACTTAAGGATACAATGACCAATATGACATTCAAATAATAAAGCATACTTTCTTTAAAGTTACTTATTGAAGAAAATACTGGACAAACCTGCAATATTTGTTTTATTTCCAATAAAGAGTTGTAATTATTTTTTAAAATAGCTGGCTCCATTCGTATAGCTTCTAGTATATTGTAACCGGCCAGTGAGTCAACATTTTTTATTATAAGCTTAGTATTAACTGGGTCTGATGATATTATAAAGCCATTTCTTTTTATATTTGTAATATCAAATTTAATAACATTTTGTGCTAAATGTAGTGCCTCTGTTATATCACACATTGGTCTGTGACGTAACGGTAAGTAATTTCTACAATAACTTTTAAATTCGTCTTCCGTTACTGATAATCTCCATGCAAGATATTTTTCAAGTACACTTGTTCTTACTGTCACTGAAAGTTACAAAAAAGGTTTTTAATGTAATTAAAACTAGCTGTTGTACGTAACTATATAGTCTATGTTAATCGGGATAATGTAGCTTTCTAATGGTGAAAGAATTTTTGAAATCAGTCTTGTAGTTTTTAAGTTTTTTCAATATTTAAAAACATATAAAAATATAGAGTTTTCCTCTTTATAATATTACTATAGATAACTAAGAATTAGGGATTGTGGTTTTTTACATACATATAGATGTAGTTTTGTCCGGAAAATTACTTAATTTTTGTTCCTTCTCCGGCCAGTCTTTAAAGCAATTATGTAAAACTTCTTCTAAATTGAGATTTTCTCTTAAAATACCTTCTTTTTTCAAATTACCTATAGTTCTAGATCTTACTAATGTATGATATCTGAAAAATATATAAAAAAATGTTTTTCTCCAAGATTTAATGAAAAGATGTTATGTATTTAATGAAATTTCAAATAGGTACTTGATTAAAAAAGTAAGTTAGGAAACCTTTGTATTTTTTTTACTTAACTTAAATTTACCTTATAATGTATTTAGGAAGAATGTTAACGAAACAACATTCTCTTAAAATCTCTCCATAATTGTCCATACTAATTGAATTCATGCAGAATACATGAGGATCATTACAGGCATCCTGCGCCGAGATACCGAACTTTTCAAGGATTTTAAGTACATAATCTATTTGTGTTTGGCTAACATTTTGAAGATTAGGATGCTTTTTTTGAAAATGTAAAAACTTATCACTGGGAATCACCTCCCCTAAAATAAAATGTGTCCTAGTTATTTTAAATAGCATTCAACTAAGAAATAAATGAAATGTACATTTCACCTGTAACTTTTTTATACAGATTTAAAAAGGGTCCACCATGGTAACATTTTATAATTTTTTTCTTAAATAAATATGATAAAAAAGTTTCACTTTGCGACAGAATTGTGGCAGCTTTATTTATTTGCATTTTTCCTTTGCAGCTTTAACTTTCCATTTGGGGTAAAAGTTTCACATCTATTTATCACGTATAACACAATAGTTTTATTAAAAAATATTTTATTTCCATTCAAAATATAACCTCCAAATGTCAGTTACAATAACAAAACAATTTCACCAAACGTCACTATCAATGTCACATTTGACATTAAGTTTTTTAAAACGAAGCGCAGCCTCTGCTATCAAAACAGATATGCACTTTACTTTTTTTCAACAAATTAAAATTATAGCCCATTTTTAATTATTTTCTAGTCACGGGTTGTATTAAATTTAAAAATTCTATCTTTTTTTTAAAACGTGAATGTTTTTAATACGTTTGACTTTAATTTGACTTGACTTTTCATTTGAGTTTTCTTGACGTTGATTGATGAAGAGCTGTTGAAATGACATGAAAATTGAAAACATGAACTTTATTGCAAATTAAAATCAGTCAATCGGTTTTTGCCGGTATTTGATTCTTTAAATTTATTGGGACAATGCGTAGTCCTCTGCTTCGTTGGTCCGCAGTGTTTGTGTAATGTTTCTGTATCGTCAATAAACCACTTTTATCAACAAGAAATGGATTGGAGAAATGTCGTAGCCCAGTTCAAAAAGACCTGGCTTACTACAATTCTTAGCCTCATCCTGTTTTTCGGGGTTACTTACTTCTTAATATGGGCGGAGGTAAGGATATTTTTCAATATAATTACGAATAACATACAAAACTACACATTGACGTGTGATTTTCAGAGTCAAACGATCCGTAGTAACCTGATGTTAGATGAGTTGATGTCCCGTGCGGAGAGTATTGACGTGCACACGGTTGATGATGCTCACCGTTACGAAGGTCGAGTTGTTCACATCATTGGCCCTCTTCGTATATTGGAACCTATCTCGGAACCGGACTACAATATTCAAGTACAAGCTGTAAAATTACGGAAGAGAGTACAAATGTATCAATGGATCGAAGAGTCAACGTAAATCTAAAGCAATATTTATTGTCTTTTTTTTTAATATAAATTAGTGGCAAACGAGCAAATGGCCACCTTGATTCACTGAAATAGCAAAGCGACCGCTGCCCATAGACATCTGCAATTGCAGATGCATTGCCTACCCTTAATCTACATAGGAGGAGACACACATCAAGAGGATAATTCCCCTTTCTAAACGTCTCCTCCCCCGCCAAATGTACTTCCCCTTCCCATCATTTCCTTATAAGAAAAGGTGTTAAAGCGGGAAACATATTTTACACTTATGCAAAACAGCACAAAAACAATAATAAAATATATTTTTTTGTCAATTATGGTCTAAAATAGTTATTAAAATTAGCTTTAATAAGATTTAAAAAAAAAAATAATATTTAATTTTTACGTTTTCCAGTGATCAGCAAAACTTTTTAAGTGAACCAGGTGATGAAACACAAAAGACGTATTGGTATCATAAAGATTGGAAGGATTATGTTGTAGATTCATCATTGTTTTATATACGACCCGGTCACCACAATCCTAATTCAATGCCCATCTTCAGTGAAACACATATTGCGGAGAGTGTTAAAATTGGATGGTTATACTTAAGTAAGTTATTAGGAACCACATTATTTATTTAAGTGCTGCAATCTTAAGTTAGAAAATAATTGTTATATTATTTAATTATTTTAATTTATGTTTTGTTCTAATTGTATAGAGATAATATCATAATCTCTGTCTACTCCTCTGGTTTATGGGCATGTTTTATATTGTAGAATGTTTTCTAATATTCATCTATACTTAAGAGGAAAGATTTGTATTTTTGTATGTATTGAAATAACTCAAAATCTACTGGGCTGAGTGCAAATAATTCTTTCATCATAACAAAGTTACATTGTCCCCTAGTAACATAAGCTATACTTTTTTAATTCCGTGCGGCGATGTCTCGAGCAACAGGTAGTCATAAATAACAGTAAAAATATCAATTTCCAGGTTTAGATGTAAAACGCAAAGTAAATGACTATTATGAGATATGGTCAGACTCGAGACCTGAGCGCAGTGATATCAAGCTGCACTCTGGCTTCTATTACCACGGTGCCAGTGCTTTGGAACATGAGGTTGGAGACCTTAGGATACATTTTTCTTATGCAGGACGAGAAGATGATATAGTAAGTGTTATATTACCAAATAATAATAATTTTGTTATTACGTAGCAATATATATATTTTTTAACGAATGAAAAGTCTGTAATATAAAATGGGTCTTTTTTAATATCTCTAGGTACTATCTAGCATTTTACAGCAATATCAAAAACCTACTTATACATTCGGAACGCATTAAATAAATTTCAGTGTCTGTATGTAATATCATTAAAAAAAACATATTTTATTAAGCATTTACTTATAATGAAAAGCCAATTTTTAAACCACTTTCGACAAGATTTTCATTGGAAGGTAGCTGACGTATTACTCATAGGCCGTTTTAAAACAATTTTTTTTAAAATTTCCTGACGAAGTCACCCATGACTGCTTATTACTAGTTAAAACTTTTAACTTTACAGTATACCGCGGTAGGTGTGGTAGAGTCAGGTTCTCTACAGCCGTACAGTCCTGTTACCTTTCCATCAGTGGACCCAATATCACTGTTCCGTAAAGGTTCATACACTTTGAAGTTATTACATGATTTGGAGAAACAAGATGCTAACATCCATACTTGGAAATACCGTTTGGTCGGCTTCATACAAGTGTTTGCGTCAGCTATGACTTTACATCCTGGCTGGATGACACTGTGTAAGTTTTTTTAAACATTTTTTCCAAAAAATTGAGAAATCATTTAGTTTATCGGTTTGTTTTTATTTCAGTTTTGCAATGCACATGGATTTCTGGGAGTCTGCAGCGTTGTTCTCGGTTGTGGATTAATCTAGTGCTGTCTTTCTCCTATACTTTATTTGTTATGTCATTGCCGTGGTAAGTCTTTATGTAACAAATTGCGGTATTGATAGTATATGCATTTCCCTTTAAGGAAAGTTTACGTAAATATTCATACCCAGTACATATACGAGTAAATTAACATTGTTTGGTTTAGGTTTTATAGATAGGTGTCTTTGCAGGTTGATGCACCGTCCGATGTTCGGTGCGATGGTGTTTGCTGGGGCGGCGCTGCCGCTGCTGCACTACTCCACGCTGCTGGGCGGGCAGGGGGCGGCCGCGGCGGGGGAGGGGGCACGCTGGCGCCCCCTCTGACCCGCACCCCTAGCTCCCGCTCTTACCCTCGCGGAAATGTTCAGCGTCTCCCTCATGGCGCTCCTCTACGCCGCTATTATCCTCGAAGATGTAGCTTTTGAGCACTAGTGATGAAGTGTCAGAACCAGTGTTGTGAGAAACGGAACCAACATTGTCAAAAAAAGAACCAATCTCGTCAGAAAATAGAGCCAGTGTTGTCAGAAAAGAGAACCAGCATTGTCGAAAAAATAGAACCAGTGTTGTTAGTAAATAGGACCAACATTGTCAAAAAAAAATATTGGAAATGTTGCCAGTTATACAGTTTGTGACAGCTACAGTTTTTTACTTTGCTTTTAACCAGCTATGTGAACAATTATTGTGTTTGGTCAAGATTTTGTGATTATTTGTGAAATTTCATTCTTAAGAAATGTAACACAGTGTAGTAAACAATAGAAGAACAATATGCTCCTTTGCTTGCATTAGTTAATAAAAAAACTGCTGATCTCAAAAAAATAACTAGAAAATTAGAATTTAAACTTAGAGCTGTCCTTGTAAACCGTCTTTTCGTTTAACTATAACTGTTTTTTTACATAAATTAAGGTATAATTTCCCTATGTGCGTTTACGCTTACCTTGAGCGAACCTTGAAAAATATTGACCCCATTTACTGAAAGTTTTTTTCTGTACGCATTATAAACAAAAAAATGCAAATAACGCACAATGTATTTTAAGTCAAAGGAATAGTGTTACGCCATCAATATTAAAATGCGTCTTTTAAAATATTATTTTAGACCCTTGCTAAGACTGATTAGGTTAATTAAAGCTTTTGCAAAAAAAAATGTATTGGTTTAAGTTGAACTCATTCCTTATACAAAAAATCTTGTCAAACTACCGCTCTGTCAAAACTACCGTATTTTCGTCCCTAATTGTTTTCAAGTTCCGGCCAAATTCAATTTTTAGGGTACAATAATCAGAAACGCCTAACAAATTTTAAACAGCAATTTTTCGTACTGAAAATCGGTAATTCTTGTACTTTTAGTAATTCTAAAAATGGATTGTTTACAATGCGTACATATATTTATTACATTCGATAGTAAAGTGAACTAGTCATTAGTGGTAGGAAATAGTACTCTACATTGACTTTTAGTTGTAACCCATATCATAAACGAACCAATTACTACCTAAGTCCATTTTTTACCCTTTTTACTGTTTTATATACGACGCTGAAAAATTATGAAAAAAGGTTTACCTGGTTAAGAAGAAAAGTAATTTGAAAAAATCCCTCCACTTTTGCATATTTACTTTAAATTTTGTTATAAAAAAGAAATAGTATAACTCTTAGTATAGTGCGACATTAGATAGTAGATTTTTTTGTAACTTGCAACATTAAGGGATCGTAATTTTTCATAATTTCTTAGCGACTTTTACTAATTAAGAAAATAATATACTTCAATTTTTTAGTATAAAATACAATAAACTTTATATGCAATAAATACATCTTAAATTAGCTAAACCCTGTATTGTTATAAAACTACATATTAAACAATATCGTTTAGAACATTAACTAATATGAAATCTCAAATCTCTAAACAAATGTAACGATATAATTAGCCGATAAGTTCTAACGTTGTTGTAACAAGTAAAACAAACTATAAAATGATCGTCTTTTATTTAATATCCTTATCCAACGTTTTATTTAAATTGTAAGCAAAACAAAAGTAAGAAGAGAAGATTTCTATACCTACAACTCTAGAAAGACTTAGCCCGCATTCACGCTTTGAAAAAACGCGCTAAAAATCGTAGAGATAGAACAAATGAATTTCCATGTAGCTGATCACACGGTGGTTTTTAGTTTTTCGTCGCACAGCCTCGGATTTTAAGCGCTGCACGAACGAAACGAATCATTTTATAGCGATAGTATGAGCGATAAGGATAAAAAAGCGCCAACGCCCACGTTAATAAAGCGCCCGTGTTAATGCAGTCTTAGCTCTTTTCTGCGATTTTAGTGTTAAAGAGGTTAATGCCATACAGTATCAAGTCGGTGTCGCGTTCCTGAGAACCTTTGGGATTGTTTTGAGCGACATCATGTCAACTTTCACTCCACACATGGTAATACATTCCCCCATTGGACTTTATTGACACTTAAAAGATATAGATACGATTTTTATAAAAAACTTTAGTTCAAAATTAAAGGAAATTCTTTTGAGTTTTCAATGTTAGTAGTTTAGTTAACATCACAATGAAAGGATAAATAACTTTTAATTACGACGTATTCATTTTATAAATTTGCTTGGTTTTAAATATTATCAGAGGGAAATTATTTCAATCCCTAGTCAATAAGCTTTATTTTTATGTTATCTATTCGCATGCGCAGTTTGTATCAAATACGATCAGCTGATTTTACTCCACCCTCGACACCGTTGTGGAAAATGCTGTGTTTATTTATACATGGTTGTGAAAAACAATAATTTTTATATTATAACTAAAATAAGAGTGTCCTATTATACATTTTAAGTGATATTTGTAATGCGTATACTGCATTTATCAAGTTAAAGTTAACGAAAGTAAATATTATAAAGTGTAAAACATGAAAGCTGCAGCTATGTCTGTGTGGGTTTTCATTAACCTCTTATGTTTCGGTATGTGCGGTTATTTGTATTTGATCTGGTCACAATATTGGATGAATATTGAAAGACAAAGACTGTTCAATAAAACTCCAAGCAGTCCGCAACGTAACACTGGCCAGGACATAACGTACCAGCAAACATACTCTGAAAAGTATACAAACTCACTATCTAATTCAAGAGAAAATGAAGCACATAAGAATAGAAGATCTATTGTCGGTATGAAGAATAATGCGAAATTCTACCAATCTTCTGGCACACAAGTTCGGCCAGCGACTAACGTCGTAGTGAAGAGTGGAAGTCCAAGATTTCCAAACATACACAAACCTATCCTAGAGTTTGATAGTGATAAATACGTGTGCGATGATTACTCTTCGACTGACTGCGAGACACGCACTCAAGAATTCAAAACGTTATTATTGAAAGAGTTCCATAGAGTCTTGATGAGTGAAAGCAAAGTCTTTACATCAGGATTGGATTCTCAGAACCAATATGATGTGCATTTTGAAAGAGGACAGTGGAAGGAGCCAACGAAGAAGGATATACTATGCGCTCTGGAGGGTGTATCTGTTAGAACTGTTACCGCAGAGGACGAGCCTTTTAAGAGGTTAGGTTACAACATACCGAGGGAACCATTACAGCAACATCGCTCGTTCAATACATGTGCTGTAGTGACTAGTGCTGGGGCATTATTGGGATCTCGCCTAGGCAAATTTATAGGTAAGCATTACAAGCATTTCTAATTTACTACATTATCTACTATTGTTATTTTAACTTGGAAAAATAAATTTTCATAATGTAAGCAACATACAGAGCGTTGTGCATTTTTATGTCACATTAAACTGGTTATCCACGCCTGCGCATCTATGAATCAGATTGCTCCTATACTTACTACACGTTACTAGTTACGAGTTTATTTTTACAGTTAACGTCCCCAATGTGCTGTCAGTAACTAGCTTCACTAATTTTAACTCTTCTTATTTAGTCTCGGGTCAATGACCCAAAATGGGCGCATTTGCAACACGTGATAGTGCTCAAAATGTCGGTTAACTGATCCTAAATCTGAATTATTATGCATGTTTAATTACTTGCCATCAATGAAAGATTAAAAAAATAGATTTAATGTCCTACTTAAATAGGTCTTTACAGCTTCTTACGAATTGGATTAATATGTGTGTATATAACCAGACAACAAGGTTTATCCAACGATCACGGAAATGGTTGTTTCTGCTTTCAAACCCTCACGCCTTCTTTCTACATGCGATAGAGCATTCATAACTATTATAAGCGGTAGCAGAAAAGTTAATTATTAAAAACAAAATGGAAATATTAAAAAAAAACCCGTACTTTATCATAAAGTGAGCAGAAATTGATAATCGCAAAGCAAGCATTTCTCAGGAGGGAAGATGTAAAGTTTTCGCATTCATTCCAGGCACAGAAATAGCACGGGAATATTCTTTGTAGATATGATAATAGGCTGATTGTACTAAAGTTCGTGGTGTTGCCGGTGACAGGTGATCGACCGCGTATTGTTGCAGCTATCTTTGCTGCGGATCTTTTTTCTTTGTAGACGCATTGTCATGCGCGCTGGCCCGACTTCGGCGAACGTCCCAAATCATATGCGAATTACGTGAATTACTATTGTTCACGGGGCTTTACTGATTACTCACAGACACAAATCAAACGTGTAGACAACTAGGTACCTTTACAAGGTGCCGACTATTTATTATCGAACGAAGGAAATTTATGCAACGCGTTTCCCATGGTGAAAACTAAAAGTATTCATTTGAGCATATAGAATATTAAAGTAGATTTAAAAAGTTACACTCAATTTTAAAATATTTAGAAAATACCTGTTCATGTCAAAATTGTCGCCCCTGCAGAACTTGACCACTATTCTAGTTATGGAAAGAAATGTTAAAGGAAGATCGCGAAATATAAAAAAATAAGCAATACATTTAGTTTAAAGATTACTAAAACACATGCTAATATTTTTGTTTATTTAACATGTTAATTCTGTTAATTAAATATTTGTTTACTTCACATAGTGTAGCATTGCTTAGACGATGCAGAATAACGAAGTGGTACGTGACAACATTGTTTTTAGAGATAATTCTAATAAGCCCATACAAATCGTGGTTTGGTGTTGATTTATTCATGATCGTGGAGAATCTAGCTGAAGATATGCATAGGCGACGTCTGGCCGAGCTCGAACTACTGCTAGTTTCACACAAGGATAGAACGGAATGGCAGAGCAGTAGACACTGCAGTAGTGCTATTACTTGACGTAAACCTATGCCTCGGCATGCATTCAAACAATTGCAGTACCGCTTTGTTTACGCTCTACATCAGTGTTCTGCCCTCATATCTGCACAAGGGCTCCGCTGGCGCCGCGGCAACACAGACCGCTCTATAAAACCAACGCCTTCGCATCGGAAAATCCAACTAGTACTTAGTAAAAATTCTTATCGACAGCATTTGCATGCCCATAATATTCAAGATCGGAGATTAGAATAAGAAAGAAAAGCTTCATGTCTACTCGATGTATACAATATTTATCAACAAATTGAACAACTAAAGATTTGTTAGAAGCGCAATCTAAAACGTTATGACTTTTCTACAATTTTTTTTTATTTCAAACGTGCTGTTCACGTTATAAAAAAATAACGCGTAATTTGAGAGCAAATAGCTCTCTAATTACGCGTTATTACCCTCTTGTGGTTTTCCATTACATTTTTTAAATTCTCAATGAAAATATCTGTATTATAGAGTATGTTCGATGAGAAAAAAACATGCGTTCTTCAAATCGGAAATCAGACTTTGAGTTGTCACCTCGTAATTGTGTAGTGTTACTTCCTTTGCGGCAAATAAATTGCATCGCATGATTCATACAACAAACCATATTATTATGAATTTTTATGTTAGTCACTAACCGCAAACCATGTCTTTGTCCTTTCTCGAAAACTTTGACTTTATAGCTCAGACGTGGGACAGACAATTGTCAACTAGATGACTCGTCAAAAGCAAGTGGCGTTCTGTAGCTTCCTTCTCACACAGTATAGCTTGGCCGTATTTAAATTTCTTAAAAACTATTAAAGGACAAAGCATATAGGGAAGTTAAATTCACTGAAGTTTATTTAAAAGCTTACGGAAATGTAAATGTAAAAATATTGTGGTTTCGATCCGTTACAAGTGCTTGAGTTTGAAAAAAAATCTGTCGAAAACATGATGTCTTAACATAACTAATAAAAATATAGTCGTTACACTGACAGTATAAAAAACAAACAAAACCGTTGA
>QDHC01003053.1:368109-379497 GCA_013186455.1 Papilio dardanus tibullus
ATTGCGACTATAATTTGAGATTTAAACTATTCTATCTCTCAAGTTGGATCGAACTGCACATGGTGTGCGAATTATATTGTAATCGGTTAAGTGGTTTAGGAGTCCATTGAGGACAAACATTGTGTCACGAGATTTATATATATTAAGATATATTTAATAAAATAAGTGGACCAAGACCTGATTTTAACTAATTATTGGGAATACAACAGGTAATGTAAATCAGGAAATGTTTCACTATAATAACAATTATGGTATTGGAATTTGTTATGGGGACATTTGGTTCATGTGAGTCAATACGCCGTCATCGTTGGCATGGGGCAATCCTACCACCCACATGAACAGATATTAATCGCGTATGACTGTCAAAGCTGTTAGCAAGAACTAGATTTTTATACTTACCCTGTGGCTTAATTAGACTGAGTTCCCGATATATACGGAGATTTTGCTACGGCGTAAGGCCTTCATTTGCGTGACATCGGCCTAAAGAAGCTCTATGTTTTTTTTTTGTTTACGGGGGGAGGGGAAATCTTCAAAAGATACCCTGTCTTCTGGGTAAAAGACAGGGTTATGTGAGGTTTGACTCACTAAAACCCCGTCGGTGACCGTCCTCGAGTGCGGTAAAAGAGCGTTCCGGGACCTCGTTCGAACGCACCGGGACTAAGAATTTCTAGGGTTAGAAATACAACACAAACGGTAAAAATGTTAATCTTTTTTAAACAATTGATTGCCTTAAAAAGCAATCACAATATACTCCAATACCTTAAGTACCTAAAACAATGTGATTCATAACAAAAAAGTAGTAATACGGTTACAACCTTTCTTATGAGTCAAGGTTTGGAGCTTGAATCACAAATTACTTTCAACAATTTACACACAGTACTTTCAGTATAATTAACCGCAATTTAATAGTTCCAACCATGCAATTATGTTATTAAGATATCTCTTCTATAGAAGCTTAAAAAAACTAAATCGTATAACAGAACTCATCAGTAGAAAGAATCTAAAATAACTGAAAAATAATAAATGAATAATATCGCCGTCAAGGCCTGAAAAGAAAGGGTCCAAACTAAAACAACATGGAGAAATTTACTGTACCAGACGCAGGCCCACCCGCGTCTACAGTGCTTCATAGGATGATGAAAATAACTTAAATGATCGATTCGAATTGATACAAGTTGTGCCAAATTTTGTTAACGGCGTCGAATGAGTCACGCCGGCATTGTACGGAGGCTTTATGTAATGGAACTGTTACAAAATTTACAGTTACAACTTAAAATCGTAATAAGCACGAGCACCTTTGTTTCAGGCTCGCTGAAAACATGCGATACACACCATTGTTAATAACGAGGTCGTATTATTGTATGATTTCAACTCGCGACAAACGGTGCGCTTTGCTTTCTTAAACTTTTTTGACCGAAATCTATGTTGTTATTTTATCTTCCCATTGTTAAAGAAACATATGATAGTTCTTAATTCGTAGTTAAATATTGTTTCAGTATAACATTTTGTTTTCAGTGAGCAAAGAGATGACACCTTTTTTTGATGATTTTACTTTTAACAATATAATAAAGTTGTTTAGTGTATTCTTTGTGATTATAATTGTATGAACGATACGAAGATTGAAAATTAATAAATATGATTATATAGCACTTATGTATCTATTGTATATTAAAACACAGCTGCAATTAGCATGAATAACATAAACGTACAAAGGTGTAATATAACAAAAAAAATCTGGACCATATTTATGTCATTGTTTACGTTTCCACTTGGTGTAAACTCGCGAATGCATTTCTATCAGAAAACAATCAATTAGGAGCCATAATTAGAGACACGTGTTATGTAGCACGTGTTTTTTATAAAACATTTATTATTGTTTACAAACTTATGAACATACTAACTATATAAGTACAATGGAAAACGTTTGATTGATAGGAAATGTACTCACGCAATCTTGTTACTTCTTTGAAGACAATTGTCCCCTCGACATTGCGCCGTGTCATCTTCCGCGATGTGTCAAACGTGCACCATCAGTGTAAATCACCATGAATCCAGAGGTAATTGATAATGACCCCTCCCGTTACTCAGAACAATATGATTCATGATCGAATTTTATATTCTAACGATATAAAATGTATTATTGTACATAATATTCCGATGCTTTTAGAAGACGTAGTTGACTCTACATCTTAAGGAAAGAAATGTCCGGAAAGACTAACTCTAGATACCACAATATTATGCAGTCCAACAGTCCAACAGATCAATATAGTAATATTATCAATAGTAGCAAGATATGATAGCAATACCTCATTCTTGAATTAATTCAAAAGTATTCATTGGGACAACACAAAAATTAAATAACAATTTTATAAATATTTTTCTGACGTTTTGATGCAGAGATGTAGCCATTGGGATTCCACGCATCATGTCTGCAATAGACTTAATATCGTAAACAAATCTCGACGTACTACAATACAAAAGAGTACGAAGGAGATTGATGAAGTTGGGAATATTTTATTAATAGGTTTCGCATGTTCCATGAAACATAAGCTGTCTCTTAGGCGCCTACCTAGCTCATCACCGGCGCCTGCGTGCCACGCACAGTTTACTATGGACACAGCTAAATGTAACGCGATTTATTTTAATGCTCCATTAGATTTATAGCCATCGCAATAATGATTTAAAATATTTGTGCGTTTTCGTACTCCGAAGGGCCTCATGCATTCACCGCACACGTCCATTAAAATTCGTATCGTTCGCCGATGTATGTATTTACTACAATCGTTCGGTTTATGACCGAATCAGAAATTCACAAAGCTATAAAATGTTTGGCTGATTTGTTTGTTTGGCGCTTTATATTATTGTATTAAAGCTGATAAAAACTACCATTTATCGCTACGAATTTAACACTATTGATTTTTTTGTAGTATATTTGGATTAAATGGTATTGTTTGTATAAATTGGGATGAATCTCGTTTGCATTTAGAGCTTGTTTGTTGAAATAAAGGTCCAGTAGATGCATAGAGGGCGCGGACATGGAGCGGCCAGTATGGAGTTGAAAAACCTCTGTTCGTGAAGGAATTCGGTGGCATGTTTTTGTCTCTACTTGAGCGTCGACCTACGTCGTCCGCGCCTCGTGATATCTATTGTTTCGGACAATTTTTTTGATGTTTACTCCTAAACGGGTTCTCAAAACTGACTCATCTCTGACACAAATACTTAAACATCTAATGATATATTCGCAGGAATGCGTGCGCTTTATAATTCTTCCTGCTCGACATGTTCAATTGTTTCGCTTAAAGTTTGTTGTTGTTTTTAATTAGCCAATTGTCAGACAGATGTTTTGAACAGATGTTTATATTTATGATCTTGATATCACATAAATCAATTTCCATTACAGCGTTCCAGTTTCGTCATGAAAAGAAATTCTGATTAAAATTTTTTGAGTACCTATGCTAGGAGAAAATGTAGAGATATTTCTTCTAATACATTTTATAGTTGGTGACGTTTTGTTACCCGCTGCGTTATCGTATAAAATATTATTTACGTTCAACAGGTGGTTAATTAAACTTTTTCTTATTTCTTAGTTTATAATTTTCCTGGCACTATTTTCCACGTTTTATTGGAAATATGATTAATCAACTTGGTATATATTAACATTTTGCATAATATGTGCGTCGCGCAGCACGTTCATTGCAACTGCAATTCTTCTATAGGTCATTGAACTTACAACAACTTTACTGACCTATTGTGCGCCATTTGACATTACATTTTTATCGACGCATTTTTGTTTAAAATTGTTTTTTACTTTTATTACATATTTTGTTAATTTGCATCATAAAAAAACCTGGTTGATTTATTTGCATTTTAAGTCACATATCAATATATATTTTTTTAATTTTTAAAATAAATACTTAGTACATTTTATTTCCTTAGATATGCGAAGAGGAAAAGAAGACATCCGAGCTTACAATATTAACTTTTGCCAATCAGACAGATAAGAATGTTGGCAGCCGCGATAACCGGAAGATATTAATTATAAATAATAAATAAAAATCACGTAACTTGTTATTTATCCATGTACTTACTTGATTAGGCATATTTTTTATTTTAAGTTGGCAAGTTAAAAATACAAAAACCGCGTAAATGGTTGTTAATTTAGTATAAGAACTACAATATCGGCAATCGAAAAGTATTTTGGGTAGCCCCCTTGGAGTATTTTTAAGTCTAGTATATACTTTCTTATTAGGTTATTTAACTGAGTAATTCGAAAGACGAGTCTAAATTTCGTGATATTTGTTATTTAGTTACCGCTTTTTCAATGTCGTTTTAATTTCTTAAATATCAAAAGCTCCTGCGATCAGTTAAACTCATTTAAATAAATATAAATAATTTAAAATGTAAAAGCTAGTTTAAGGTAATATTATGCTTTTAGTTATTCTATAAATATAATTAGTCAAACAGAAAAGAAGTGAAGTTTATAACGAAGTTTAATTCGTTGGAATAATTAATGAATATATTTTAGTACCAAAGCAACGGTTTTGAAAAAAAAATGATTTTATTTTATTCATCTTATTACACGTATCTGTGGTTATTTATTAAATAGTAAGTAAGTACTTACTTATAAACTAAATTTTTTCGGCTAAAAACTTACGCGGTGCTCCGGTGACGGTACCGACTAATTTTGAACCCTCGGGGGCTCTTCCTCAGGAATCAATGGGACTTCTGTTACGTCGCGGCCGCTTTATTTACCTTAGTTTTTACTTTATCCGCTTAATTTAAGTTAAATTTAAATTTATTTTGAAATAATACTTGATAAGAATGCCACTCCTTATCGATGGTATGCATTATTTTTAATGTAAATCATTTTTTTCTTGAAGGTACCCACGTCACAATCTGTTGGAAAAATTGCCACTGGGAAATTTATGGAAGATTCGAATCGCAGTATACAATTGCTGCCATTAATCATTTGATATTTCTTTATTGTTCGCAAACCATATACTTCACTTTATGTATAACGGAACTTTACAAAGGAGGAAAACGGAAATTTTCAAGAATAAGATTCTATTACGTGGAAATTGTATGTGTTTAAAATTTTAATTCACGTGTTTATAATTTTTATTTTACTGTAAATGTTTATTTATCTATATCTATAGGTATACTATTGTAATATTATTAAGAGAGATACTTTGTATTTTTGTTTGTATTGAAATAACTCAAGAACTACTGAGCCGATTTCAAATATTATTTCACCATTAGAATGCTACATTATCCCCTAGTAGCATGGGCTGTATTATTTAATTCCACGCGGACGAAGTCGCACACAACAGGTAGTTGTTTTATTCGAAATCGATGCACTTCGAAGGTACAAATTTTATCAAACGGTTATTACAAATATGTCTTATGAACTTAAAGGAAATCGTAACGTGTGTAGGAAACTATTTAAAATTAAATTAAATATAGTCAAAAACATCAATTTACCGCTTGCTATCTAAATTTTTATGATGATAAAAGCTTATGAAATCTACAAATAGGACTTCATGTTTTAAGGAAAACATAACAATTTAACTTTGTGAAGAATCTGTACTATAGAATTTTGCACTACATTTTATTCTTAGTGGGTGCTCATTTATCAATAGCTGACAGGTCTTCTTGCTCGCATTATGCTAACATCATACTATTTATTTAGTCTGTTTATAATATTGGAGTAAATAATAAAAAACATATATTTCTACAGGATACAGAAATAAATTAAGAATCTGTGGTAGCGGAACTTCCTTTTCTTGAAGAAACTTACGGCACTTACAACAACCTCGTAACTTTTTTATCGATATCGATGTAAAACTTATCATTACAAAAAAGTATTTTCACTTGATGGTCGATTCGGCGTATTTATGAACTAACGTGATATGCGTCCCCTCCCCGCCAAAAATATTACGAAAAGACTAATCTTAGATTAATAGAAGAGTATTTATATTACTACATTTATTCTCTATTGCGAATTTTAATGGTGATATCATGTAAAATCCAAGACGTAGAGCTTAGCAATACTCGAAAGAAATATTAGTCCTTATGCTTATTCACCAGTACTTGGGCGCGTGCCACAAGCGGTAACACAAAGGCGTCCTTGACCCTGGGCGTTCGGTGGTGATTTCACCATTGCCCTGCCACCACGCGTAGGAACCACCCTAGGGTTTAGTCAGCGCAGACAATGCCTTTGTCACGGCGGAAGGTCCCGTGAAGGTCGCGTACATAGCGCGACACATCGCCATACTTCATCGCAACGCTTTGTTAACTATGAGCATGATAACAAACTATTATGACGAAGGACTAGCCACATTTTAAATTCACTTCAAACAATATTCGAATCAAATGTAATTTGAAAAGACTTTTAAGGAAGATTTAAAAATTGTTTTAAAAACATAGTAGGTTTGTACAGAAAAAGAGGAAATTCTTGTTATTTTTTAATAATAGGTAAGTTCTAAAAACCATTAGTGCGGCGGAAGAAAATCTAAGAGAGTACATACAAATAGTTATACTTGAACATCTTGGACTGAACACGTTACTTGTATAATAATATCCTCAATGAAAAGTCTATATTGCTAAAGCACCATTTTGGCTAAAATGAATTTATATTACATATTTAAATTATATTGAAAAAGCTTTACCTTTTAGGTGCAATTATTAAATGGTCTAAAAACATTAGTTATGATTTCATTACGAACGTCATGGTAAAATATAATTGCGTGTTACAAAAATCACGTTACCCTTATAAAGTTAATAATGTATTTTGGTGAACCGCTAAGTAGGAAAGCATTGCGTAAAAGTATAATTTCCCGAATGCAATTAATTACGAATATCAGTACTGTCCTTGTTTTATTATTCTAAAAACATAAACCACCAACAGTAATCTTATTTAGGAAGTAAATGTAAAAATTCGCAGAACTCGCTTCGATGATTTTTTTACGACTTTCGTAGATATAAGTAGCCGCTACTTACGTGCTTTGCATTTTCAAACGTGAGTAAGTCTGATGATATTAAGAAAATATTAAAGAAAATTATAACATACAGTAATTTATTTCAACATATTTGTCAACTTTTAATAAAAACTAAATTAAGATTTTTATTGATATATTAGCTATGAATTATTGATCTCTTTTTCAGCTTTTTAATATCTGTCCAGCTTTCAATTGTTTGTACTAAACGGTCACTTGATATCACTGAAATTAGAAATGATCCCTGCAAATAAACACCTACGACACACTAAATAGTAAATAGGTGTAAAATTATAATTATTATTGTACACCTATTTTCAGGTGTGCGTAATGTCCATCTTAAGAAGATAGGGTTGTCACGATACGGTAATTTGTAAGCATTATAGTAACATAAGTTATTGAAGTAACGGGGCCTGACATATTGTGTCTTAATGTGACGAGGATCGCAGTCAGGGCGCCGTTTATTTTATGAATTTAAAAACACTAAGTATACGTCAAGTTAAACGTTTTACTTTTATTTTAAGCCAAGTGTAAAACTTTGGGCATTGTCTCTGTATTCACTTAGGTTGTTTAATACTTTACTCGATGAAAAGTGATCACCACCTCCTATGCACAACATTAAAGGAACTCCAGATGCATGCGAGGCGCATAGTTAGGTAAGGTTCACGAATTTCTAGTTATTTGGAATTTATTGTGATAAGTATCAAGGGAAGAAAAACTGATGGAAAGAAAGTGTAGAGAGAATACATGAGTCAATTTAAAAGGGGAAAAGTCTTAATAATTTTCAGTTAAATATTAAATCTTACTGAAGAGATAATGCTTCAAAAAAATGATTAAAATGATAATCAGTCTGAATTAATAAAGAGATGTGCTTTGATCTCACATACGTATATCGGGGTCCATTTCTTGTAATTGAGCGTGACTCATTGTAGACCATTGCCCCGTGACTGTTCACTTGCTTTTGATTTGTTTCTGACTGGATTTTTATCACTTTATTAACATATAGCTAAATAAGTTGCTATATGCATTTACTCTAACCCCGAAATAATTAACAAAAATATACATTTTTATTGTTTTTTTCTTAATTATTTTAAAGTTTGAGATATCATTCGTGGAGTGTTAAAAAAGGAAATCAGTTCTTAAGTGGATTTTTAAAGGAAAATTTGAAAAAATATTATTATCCTCTTGGAACTTAAAAATTATGGTTGCTATGTAAAATAGAAGGTACTTAGTTATAGGTACTAGTAATTTTAGTTTTCCTGTTTGTTTTAAAAAAGTTTTCAGGTAAATATAGATTAGATTATTATTACTACTATGATTAACTATTTATTAAATTTTAGAGAGAAAACAATCATTTAAAAGATAAATAAAAATGTGATGTATTTTCAATTAAGTAAATAAGGCGTATGAATTGTCCAAAAAACAATTTGTAATTGTTCCAATTATTTTGTTTATAATCGTTCATAGCACGATAAAGAAAACTTCATAAATTAGGCTTATGTTCATGATATTATATTAAAAATGCATTACAATACCTCTATTATTAAGGGAAATGATTTCACTTTTCGGAATAGTTAATCAATTTATACCTAACTACATAGATTTGTTTTTATCGAACCACAACAAAAGTTTTCGGAGAAAAATGTGAGTGAAGGAATATATTATTTAGTTGTTTCGGCGAAAGCTTCGCTGTAAAGTTAAGTTCAGGCGAAGTGGAGGCTTCTGAGGAGGCAGGAGGGCGCGGGAGGGCGCGGGGGGCGGGCGGCGAGGGCCGTGCTTTTATAGGCGAGGGCGCGGAGCGCGCCGCACACTCTGACATAGTCGCAGACTGCGGTAGGTCGTGCCACGGCGCTTCGATCGCAGCCGCAGTTTTCCCGCCACGCGACACGCACATTTTCTTTGAAATTTCGTGTCAATTGCAAAGAAAAAAAGTGAACATCGCGGGACTTTCGGTGCCTTACTTAGTGCTCTGTGTTTCCGAACCCATATTTTTTATACAATTTGTTATTAAATTTTTATTAGCGTGATTGCACTAGTGTAATTATAGACTTTAATGATTCGGGTAGTAAGGATTGCGTTGTGTACACAAGGACTAACTTACGGTGAGTTAAAACTATATCAAATTAAATATACTGTATCATGTTAATGGTCATAAAACTGATCTTTAACAAAATACCAACGAACTTTTTAAGCAATTGCTAAAAGATTCCAACTTATGAGTTAACCCCTAACTATTTAAGTAACTAAATAATTTATGAGCAATTTGCTTTACTATATACTGAAAAATGATAAAAATTTTAAACATACTCCCAATCATATTAATTCTCTAATCTTATTAAATCACATATTTTGACACCTTTATTCATCTTGTCTTGAATGCTACGCATAAGTGCGTATTTGTCTCCATAAAGAAATTGGCTATTTTCATACGCATCCCAACCGAGAGACTAGAACCTACGAGTATCACAAGTTAGGGGTGACAAGGCATTAGTCAACCACGCTGGCCTAGTATTTGGCAATGAAATTGGTTATATGGTATTTACTTATGTATTCGACATTTTCACCGTTGTCCATTGATACTTGAAGGTATGCAACACGGGTGGTCACACTATTTGTATTAAAATGCAGTCCTCGCTGGTCAATCGCCTTTCTTACATGTACCGAATAAATAATTGACATAATGTGAATAACGCATTGTTTGATTCGTTCTCATTTTTTATAATTCCAATGATATACAAACAATGATAGGTATAGAGGACGATAGATTCTTTACCATCTTCACGTAACATATATAAGCTAAAAAATGAAGCATTTATCATTGAAAAAAATCGTAGCGATTTCTCAGGGGGAAAATAGAAAAAAAATGATTTTAATATAACTAAAATACAGTAATAAATGTTACCTTTAAATGTAATATTTGTAATGCTATAAAATACCATTTGCATCTAATTCTTTCTCATTTTATGTTATAAATTATTTTTTAAATAATCTATGTGTCAAGATTTTCTTCATTACAAGTGGCTGTACATTTTCAAATGCGATAAATAATTGTTTCAAAGTGGGACGTTGTATCGCGAACACTATTATCAGATAAATTCGGTGGATAAGGTTACCTTATCATTGATGATAACGTTAGATCTTACTCGTCGTGTTAGGAATTCCTTACGAAACTGAGAAGAAAATATCAATTTAGAAGTTTATTAAGTTTGATTGTGTTTAAAACTGTTTTCGAAAATGGACGAAGAAACAAATATTTTTATCTATTAAACATCGGTGAGTGATTTGATAATAAAATTATTGAATGTATTTGTGCAGTCAAACTGAAGATTTTACTATAATATTTGAATCAATTGTTTTCTTAATGAAAATATTAGAGTTTGGTTTTTCTCGAATAATCATTGTTTATATTGTCAAACTAATCGCAATGAGTCACTATTTTAATGGTAACCGCTTAGTTCAATATGAACGTTGTAATGTTTTTTACAAAGGTCAACTCAAACGATTTAAACATATGACATACACAAGTGGAGATTTGAGTCATATTTATTTTTAATCAATAGCAGTGATTGAGGATATAATTTTTGTTAAATATTAATTACACATACTTAGGTAGTAAAACAGTTAAATACAAAATAACTGTTGACAAACTTGTTATAAACTGAAAGAATTCGGTATTTCCCATCGGATCCTGGAAGTTATCAACGTGCTCACGTAATAATGGTACCTAAAAGTCTGAAATCATACAAGGTTGAAGTTTATTGTGCTTATCGTTTGGACAATTAATTTGGTCCTATTTTAGTGACTAGGCTATTAGCCTTGCGATAGTCGACCACGAAACAAGGTTATAGCCTAGATTTTTTAAATATGCCCATTACAGAAATATTTTTAACATTTAACTAGAAGAAAATCTAAACACTTCTTCAATAAGTTTATCATCTTTAATATTTCTCAATAACTAACTGACTTACGATCAAAGCTTTATGATTTAAATCCTTTAGACTATTGGTGTAAACATAACCAAACAAAAATCTTATCAATTATTCACAGCGGTATTCAATGATGTGTAATCCCGATTAAGATGTTAGATATAATGCGATCACGTTATTTGTATTGATCGAGAGCTTCCGGAAGAAGGAAGCGTGGGCCAGGGTCGCCTGATGCGAATCTGCGCGTCAGGCCCGAGAGAGGTGTACCTGCTTAATATTCCAGCGAGCAAAGCTTTGCAATAATAAAACATTGCGGTGGACGTTGACAGGTAACTTGCGTACGATGAAGTCACGTCTCTATGTTGATAACTAGCGTTATAAAATTTTAATCTTCATCTAAGCTAGTGTCACCATTGGACAGCTTTTGCGTTACTCGTTTAAGAAAGATAACAAGTTTTAACACAAGA
>QDHC01003053.1:385555-415567 GCA_013186455.1 Papilio dardanus tibullus
AGTAAATTATTTTATCACCAAAAAGCGTGTATTTTTTGTCTAATTATTACTAAAGTAAATTTGTCTATAGGCTTCAAGTGCTGCCTGTTCTATCAATTGTTAATTAGCGATGTTCTTCTGGTTTCAAACTTGTTTGTGGTTTTTTGTTTGCATATGTCACGCGATAATCAGTCCAAATATGTTACATGTTGTATATCACCAAATACATTGTTATCTTAACAGTATACTAATTGTCATAGTTTACTTTATAGTAAAAACAAGACGTTGCTACTACATATTATGTGAAAGTCTGGATAGATAGATGTTAATCACGTAACGCCAAAATGGCCGAACGGATCCGGATGCTTGGATTAGGGATAGAATACAGCCAAGAATACAGGCCAATAAAGTTTTTTTTAATTCCGGACGGACGATACCGTTGGCGACAGCTAGTTTTGCTAGTTTTATAGTAGTAATAAAATTCATTCATAACTAACCACAAAGATTATATCATCGTATCGGATATACCGGACATGTTATCCGGAAAGATTATATAAAATTGGTGACCAACAAAGTGAGTCACTGTAAGGCATGTCTTCTGGTTCGGGAGGAAACACTTATATACGACGTTTCTGAGAAATCGACGGCTGTGAGTCACAGAACCAGTCTCGGTTCACTACAAGTTCTAGGTCATAGATCACCGACCACATCTGTATTATGATTTATTGACGTATGTTATTTACTTATGATATTTGAAAACAAACGCATGTTCCGATTTCATTTGTTTATTTAATTAATTAATTGTAATTACGGAAGGATTAATCAAGGGTTATTTTAAAATAGATAAAATAGATTTAAAACAAAAAATAATTTAATGATAAATTAAAAAACTAATTAAACTTACACGGATATATCGTAATTCAATCAAATGTTCTTAAAAGTCGCACGATGCATTATTTAATTTAATTAACTCTTAACGTTTATTTTTTTTAATTTAATCCTAATTACATTTCAACCTTGACTCTGACAATCGATTAGTTTTTCTCGCCCGTTTTTTGAATAATAAGTATGGCTGGTCATGTCAAGGTGAACATACGTACCACTAACCCGTTTTATTTAGTTTTGAGACAAATACGGTAATCAATAATATTAACCTTTGTAATGTATTTGACAATTTATATTATAGCTATGAGACCCTTTTATAATATAAATTAGAAATAAATAAGATTATTGTTGTTGACGATCTTTAAGCATTCGAAGCATATTGATTTTGCAAATCTAATTTATCGAAAATGTATATATCATTTAGTTTTATAATATTTTTTGTCCAGCATCAAAATCTTTCAGTTCCTCTTTACGTATGCTTAAATGTTATATTTATTTTAAACTACAGACCAAACTAGTGTTAAGAAGGGGAACGACTCGTAACTGTAAACCTGAAATGAACCGGTCGTACAGTATGTACTATTTCACTGAGGTTATTGTAACATTACACATTATCCGGTATCTATAAAGCCGACTACACACGTCAATTTGAACTTCGCAGTCGAACTGTTCAGTTTTTGGCTTTGTCTACACACGTCAGTGTTAACTGCGCAGTCAAACTGTACTTACAGTCAAGATGAGCGTCTGTAGTCGGCTTTATGATTTGTTCTATCAACCGATTCTGTTTTGACGTCGACTTTTGGGACATCCTGTATACTAGATAGACTACTATATTAGACGTTTCTCCTTATTTTTATCTGAAATCAAAAGCTTCTCCAGAACTTGTACCGAATTCATAAAAAAATACAAAGGCTCATTAAAACCAAGAGATTTTTGCTTTGTAATAATACGTAATAATTGTACGAGGTGTTTAAAATATTCTGTAGAAAGATCTTGAAATATAACTGAGTAGGTAATAAAAGTCTTACAAGTTCTTTGTCAACCGTGTAATTTAAACTGAAGGAAAACCTTTGCACGTTATATTACATGTTTGTAGGAATCATGGGAATACCGTTTATTTTATTATTCCAGTAGTAAAGTCCACGCTTCCAACATGTTATTAGAAGTGATTGGCTTATTATGGTACAAATGAAAATAATAACAAGAAATATTAACACCTTTAATAGACGTTTTATGTCCTAATATGTCTTGAAAAAATACATAAAATTCTCAGAATGCAATTTAAATTTTGTGCAAATATGAAAACAATTAATAAAGTAATTTTTACGAACTACATAAAGCATTGATGCGTGTCTTCAAATTTAAGTATTTACAACATAACTACATCAAATCAATTCAATAATTAATACATTTTGTACTTTTCCTTTAAATTAAACAGAAACAGTGTGTTAATTCTTTGTAACATATTAACGATTTTTTTTTAAGTATTATCTATTTTTGTTCCAACATCTGTATGCAGAAGACATGTTTGCATACAAATGACTACAAATCATGCAATTTAATGACCAATGAGTGATACAACGGCTGAATCAGCTGTGATAAAAAGTATTGAACTGCTGCCTTCGTTACTAGGATACGGTTGACTACGGACGTTTAGGGCACGTGTATACTTTACAACCATCGAACACGAAATGTTTTTTGTAATTTAAATATGTCAATGTACTTCAGTATTACGTGACTAAATTAAAAACGCATTTCCTGCTTATTGAATACTGTTATGATTAACGCACCATTTTAGGTAAGGTCGTTATCCTGGTGGATTCCAACGCCGAACAATGGCCCAGTCTGAGGGTGCGGGAACCTGTGATGTTCTTTGTTTTCATCGATACTTACCTTTGCGATTAATTCAATATCAAAATTCAACTCATGCGCAATTTAACGGACATCTCTCGTAAAATTTCCTATGCCGTTTGGAACATTGAACTTTGATGTAGCTTTCGTACGAGGCCGCCATACCTACAGTATTGCTATCTCTAATTTTGAACAGACTTCAAAAGTACTCAATTCGTTTGTATGTTTTCTTTTAACGTTGCTGACGTAGCTTCTAACGCTTAGTTTTTAGTTTAGTTAAATTGATAATTTCTGTCACATACAAATTCTTCTTCTTGAAGTACTACTCCGATTATCGAAGGAAATGTATACAAATACATCTGCTAATACGTTCGTGAGATCCTAATTTTTGTTCAGATAATATCTAGCTGTTGTGTGGTTCGTTACGTACATTGCATACACAATCAGCATAGTAAAACCTTTTTGGTTCGTATTCCAAAGATCGATATCTACAATGGCTCCAGCGAGTCAGCCTACTACATATACGTGACTTAAAAAACTAAATTCATTTATAGTTAGAACTACATAGAAGTCTCTAACCGGGGTCGACGTCTGCATATCCTGAGTAAGGAATCTTTTAAATGTTTCACGGAAGATAAACATTATACGAAGAGAACTGTTAGAATTTTAAGATTATGATGAAACAAAACGATCTGGCTTCCAAGAATGGACGTTTGTAAGGAGGAAGGAAGATGTGAGTCGCTTTGTGCTGTAATAAAATAGGCCGCACGTAATGGACATAATTTAAAGTGAAACAACACCAGCATATTTTAAAATACGGACGAGTTTTGCGTAGCGCGAATAGATCGCATCTGACAATAAGTCGTTACCACAAACAGTGCCGACGCATGGGGCGACCCGGTCACCTCGATGGTACCGCAAGTCAATTTATTTTTTGACTAACGGCCGCTGCGAAATGCTGTTAACCGATATTGTTCGCGGGATCCTTTCTTTGCATTGTTATGGTTTCGTAACCATAAAAGTTTATTATACTTATGCGTATACTTACGACAAGACAATATAATGCATTGGGAGTAGACTTACCCTAATACTTTTAATACCTCATAGTGCGAGTATAACCGTTGAACCGATTTAGAAGACTGACATGTTGTTACCTACCTACTAACTTTAAAAGGAGTCTATATTATAACGTCAGCAGTAACAGTAAGATAAAGTTGTATACTTTTTTAAAAACGATTTCCTTGTAACGGTCAACGCGCCAGAGATGTCGCATTCGGTCACTGTTTTTACGATTGACACCTGCGACAGTGGCGGGGCGTGCGCGGGGCGAGGCGGGCGCAGGTTAGCGCATGCGCGTCACGCACGCAGGAAGCGCCCGCCGACCTTCAGCACGCGCGCCACGGCCGCAAGCGCTCCACTTGACGCTCCTGTACATTGTCTGCGACGTCTCCGCATGACATGATGCTTGTTGACATCGTACTTAATCATTTGTAATCGGTAATACTGGAAAAATATAGAAGATAAATATTAAAAGTGTAAGAGAAAGCAAGAAACAGAGATCTAAAAGTTTCGTGGCAAATGAAAGTTTGTAGCATCTTCTTACCCTAAAGTGTTAGACTTTTATAAAGCGTGCACACATTGTTAATTTATTTTTGTGTAATACACGTGTACAAAATCAATGGACAGCAATCAACAGATCATTGTCAATTATATCAGAAAAGTATGATGGATACACGTGACTTGACGCATGTGACTGACAAAGGGCGGTCGTGGATGGAAAAAAATATATATTTTCTACCTTCTACGGCGAGAAATTGTCCGTCCACACGCGATAGTCTATTTATTAGCTTTTGACAATGACTTTATAATTGAAAATAATTATTGTTGCCATTATTTATTGCGTGCGTTAATAAGAGCATTAGTGGGATAAGCTGACTGACAGCGTAACTAGAGGCGATTATCTCTAGATGAACCTTTACCTGCCACTATACAATAGAAATCATTATGTATGTCACATAAGGCAAGACATTAATGCGAAATAGTCATCATTTTTCAATTCTTATTTTTAAGATACGTCAAACAACACGTCTGATATGACTATGTTTAATAAACAATAGATATAGAAGTTAGTGATAGTTAACTTAGTTAACACGCTCACTGCGTAACGGCCCAATATCGGCCTGCCGCGGTACTTCAGCTGGGTGCGGACAAAGAAAACTATGTTCCTCTCGCTTGTGCGAAACGATCATCTCAGATGTTTATAAAAAGTCTAAGAATATAAAAAATATACAATATGCTTCCACAAAGTTATAGCAATTCAATCTATCCCAGTGCTAGTGGGTCTAGAAAGAAGTAAGAAGAAGTTGGTCTAGTGCCAAACACTGTCGGAAATATCATTGGGGTGCATTTTGGCCCGCCGGCGTACCAGATGAAGAATTATAATTATACTTGCAGCAGTAAACATGTCAAATGATTAGAAATATTCACGTTCACTACATAGATACAGCAAAAACAAAAGAAACATGCGTATTGATTATGTATTCTATTTGTATCTTATTGCCAAGGTTTATTTATCTTATTTTTATGTCGACTCATCGCACGATTGTTTACTATAAACGCACATTCTCATCTTATGTATTAAATAAACAATTATGTACTCGTACATTGTATGTTGCGCAACTATGTTTTATAAAAAAACAAATAATCCAACGTTGTTTCTCGTAGAGCGTTCTTTAACTTAAATTAAGTTAGTAAAATATATCCGGTCAAAATTAAATTAAGTTCGGAACTAAATCTTCACGTATTTAAACCTGTCCTCAGCGGTATTTCCAAAACTCGTTTGCCCCTTCTCCTATAAAAAACGTATTTAAACCTTTATATATTACATTCATTTATCTCTACATGATTAAAAATCATTATCTACTCTATTATATAAAATACTACAATAACGATTTTTATGTTTGTCCGTATATATGCTTGAATCTTTAAAACTACGCAACGGATTTTGATGCGGTGTTTTTTAATAGAGTGTTTCATAAGGAAGGTTTTTATGTATAATACATAATCGACCCGCCGCTACGTACAATGCTAATACCAAATACATTACAGTAAAACTATTAACGTTGATTATAACAGCCATACTAATAACAATTGCACCCGTGCGAAGCCGGGGCGGATCGCTAGTAGATTATAATTTTCATAGTTACAAAATAACAGCGCATGTTGATACTTAATTAAACCAATTACGTTCACAAATTGAATTATTTATTGTTTCATATAGAAGTTAAAACTAACACGTTTGTATTGAACTACGTACAATTTTGTATTATTATTTCCACGTGTAGAGAACTGAGTAAACACTAAGGTAACTACGAAATAGATCATGGAATTGTTATTATTTTTGAATTATGTTAACACGTGTATTATCAATAACGACTTTTATGAACATTTTATATTTAAATAGGTTAATAAGCCATTTATATGTTATTATTAGATAGATCTAATTCATTCCACGAGTCAGGAGTGGCGCAGCAAATAACTGGAGTTGGAAGGAAAAAGCACGTGTCAGTAATTTAATAATCGATTAACATTATTTTGTTTACGCGCGGGGAATGTTAATTATACAAATCTTTTTTTATTCATATACGATACAATTAAACAGGTGCTTTGTAAACAATTGTTTATTAATTTACATTTGCATATTATTATAAACAATTATGAGAGTGAATCATTTAACTTACATATCTTGGTACAAACAAAGCTTGTTATGTCTAAGAAACAATTTAGTATACAATTATCTTATAAGAATACATTTTATTTAAATATTATTAAATAAATGACTATTAAAATAATTGAATTGTTCTAAGAAAGAGAATTTAAAATTCACATTAATTTGAATGAATAAATGACAGCAACAAATTAGAAAAATTATTAATTAATTAAGTTAAATTAAAATTGATGAATAAAATAGTAATATAATCAAATTGAATAAAACAAAGATGTCTGTCGTTTGTAGTTTGCTAAAGACAGGTCTTTATCTCATTAAGAATGTAAATAACGATGCAATACGGAATCATCTTCCTTAGTGGGATTTAACAAGGTTGCTAAGTCCATTTCACTGTGTAATAACAACGTAATTGCTACTTTCAATGCTGTAATTTGTTCCGAGTGAAACAGACATTGTGTTATTACTATGCGAGTATATATACTGTCAACGTACAAAGTTTAAAGTACACTTGTCGATAAAGAATGGCATTAATTAGTCATTAATAGAAATAACCCTTCATGGCAGTATCCCTGTGGTTAACGTTTCGGCGAAAATCACAAATTGAATGGACAAGTCACTCATTAAAACGGTCAAACCTTGTACTCACCGGTATAGCAATTTAGTCTACACATAGCGGCGAAGAAATTCAAAGATATGTGCGAACTCACGCGAAATACGCGCTAATCTTGGAGTTGCGGAAAATGGAGCCTATCATGGGTCGAACTACATCCACATCTACATAGTATTTTAGTCGAGTAGCAAGTAATTTAGTAACTAAACAACAGCAGTGTCCGAACAGCAACATTTTAGTAATGCAAATTATGAACTCCATTGTTCGGATACTTTTTACTTGTTACTTGACTAAAAAAAACTATCCTGATGCGAACAAGGCTTAAGGTTACAGAAGTCACAAGTGAACCAGCAAAAAAATGTATTCGCTTTAACAAAAAAACAATTGGAAAACTCCACAAAACGTACTGTATTTATTAAAAAAAAATCTTTACCGCAATAAAGTTCGTGTTGTTTACATATTTTTATGTTGGTACTCTGCGAGTTCGTAGTAATTCCCCGTAGAGTTCATTCATACGATGACAAAGTTGTGTTTGTTTTGTAAAGTTCGTTAATTATTTTTATAAACTATATAGCCCATGGAATAAAAAATATAGCCCATGTTATTTGGGGATAATATAGCTTTCAAGTGGTGAAAGAATTTTTGAAATCGGCCCCGTATTTCTTGAGTTATTTAAATACATACAAACTACAAAGTTTTCCTCTTTACAATATTAGTACAGACTTCACTTTAAATTATTATAAACTAATTAATACGGCTAAAACAAACGTAAACTACACGTTTATTTATCAATATTTAGTTTATCTTCTCGTTATTATTAGTACTTCCTTCATAGATCTGTATAGATTATTCAATTTGATATCAAAAAATGTTTTATGATGTTACCAAACACATGACAATAGTTGACAAATTATAACGATCACGCAGCCCAAGCTAGGCCACTACACGACAGTAGGTAACTATGGATGATAATGACTATGCATTGTCATCAACTACCCGCATGTCAAACATGCAAACTTTTGAACGCAGATTTATCAAGTTACGATGTTATTTCATCGGAATTCAATTGCATTATAAATTCTTTAAGTCAATTCAAAATAACTTTTTGATCTCGACTTTTGTACATCAAATATTATTGTTTGAAAATGAAAAGAGATTTTTTTTAAAATAATTATTTGCAAAATTCTCGAACATGTGAAGTGGAAAACCTACATACTCTAAAATATTTATTTCTTTACCTTTTCTCAACCGTTCGTGATTTTTAATGCGTTTTATTTATCTAGAGTCAATAAGTTTTGTGTATTTGTACGTGTAGTGATACACGCGTAGCAGTATGATTCAAACTACACACAACAAAGGCTCGGCCGGAAGTGAGTGTCGCCTACGAACTCCGAGCGCATCAACACTATTCTATTTTTATTGTAACCACAGATAATATAATACTGTACTAAGGTAAAGTGAGGTTCGACCCATAATTGGCTCCATTTTCCGCAACTCCACGACTAGCGCGTATTTTGCGTGAATACACATATCTTTGAATTTCTTCGCCGATATGTGCAAGTTGCGGCACAATGTTTTCCGTCACCTAAGAGCGTCGGGTAAATACGTACATATGAAAATCGAAAAACACATTGCTACATGGCGGGATTCGAATTCGGGACCTGTAATACTATACTAGTAACGCAAATGAATAATGTAGCTAGAAATGTCTTCTTTTATTGATGGCGACATTTTGACGTGACATCGATTGATTATGAATTGATTTATTGTTTGTAATGATAGTAATTTCAGTGCGACGTAAATTTCCTTTTAAGTCATTTTTACATCCTCAAAGGAAAATCTTAGTAGCAATAGAAGAATGTATCCTTTGCTATCTTTTTAGGCTTCAATACGTTTGATTATACGATGTTAATGCAGAACAGAGGTAGAGGCGTTTCCGACGCGTTCCTCGGAGATTTCTGAACCCTTTTCTATTGCACTGGAGGTTGTCCGATGCCAAAAAAGAGGTGGCAACGTGTCGGTTTCATAAAAACTATTTAGTATTAAAAAGAGGACTTCGATACTTATTTTAGTAAAAGGTCGTCTATGACACATAAAAGCGCACTGTTTGTCCTTTTTTGTTATTTTTAAAACTTATTATTTTTTACATGACAATATTATGCGTCAGTAATTTTTTGGAATGTAATGTATGTCACGGGTTCACGAGACGTCTTGCGCCGATCGGTCGTGAGCCCAGCTTCCGACCGTTATTCATTGAGGCACACTGACCTCGATACGCCCATACCGATTGCCATGGCGCTTTTGAATCTGTGACCATATGCCGCTAATTGGCGAAAACATTCCACGTCTGTACCGACTTTTTACTCTTTGTTGCCTGTTAAAAACTTTTTCTTTTAAGACAACGGAACTTATTTGCATATTTTTTTTAATTAACTGTTTTTATTTAAAGCTAAATATATATTTTTTTCAATACAAACTTTAAAGCAAAAAATGACAACTATTTTTTCTTTTTGAGTTTTGTTGTTCCCGAATTCTATATGAATGGCCGCACAGTTATTAAATTATTTTTGTAGATCCTTGAGCGACGTGTTATCTGATATATCATTGTAAAGTTGTAATATACTTTGTGCAAATACGTTCTGTATGCATAAGTCAAACAATACCGCGGATGTCAACGAACGCGCCCCGCGCTCTGCGCACCCAAAAACAAAACTAGTGCCTTGTAGCAAGTCATTTATAATGCAAGCTCTTTCGACGCTTTAATTCCTTGATTGCATACGTTAGTTACTTTGTTATAAACACGGCTTATTTTTGTGTTGTAAATCAAAAAAATACGTTATCCGATGTCAATATTACTGTGTTCGGTTACAAATATTTTTAAATAGACAATATCTAAGTACTTATAGGCATTTTGTTCAACCAAATGTTGCATAATGTTTCGCAAAACCGCATTGAACAATGCATATTGAAAAAAATCACATAATTTCTGACACGGCAAGAACAAAAGTTGAATTGACGACTATTTGAAAACATTTATGACAAGGAAACCGTACCCAAAATGCCTTCACGCAACTTTTTTACTTAAAACATGTTAAATACGCCTTTGTTATCATACATGATCTGAGATAGGACAATGATTGCAACCGCAGCTGTGCATATTTATGGAGACATAATAAATCTCTAGACGTTTTCATAAGCAAGTTACCATAGAACGAAACAATGGCGTTCTTTCGGGGGTATTGACTGCGTCGGTAGACAACGACGTGTTCCCCGAAGCAAGAGGTAGCAAGGTAACAAAGAATGAGTGTCGGAGTGGCGTGGTACCAGGGCGACGTATGCGTACATCGCGATGCAGGTCACGCAACGCGTCGCCGGCTGTCGCCAAGGTCAGCTGTATCTCGGTCTCTTCAACTCCAATCTGTAAAGTTCCTTGCCCATGATTTTTTTTATCTACATAATATATGCTTCATAACTTGAGGCGCACAAAGTTAACACTTACGAGCATTGTCTACAAAAATGTTAAGTTTTATAAAAAATAGCGTTGTTTAGTAAAACACAAGTCGACTTTTAGATAAATATTGTAGTAGTTACTTTTTTAAAATGTCCGCAGATTTATTACGAATTTATTACATCTATCAATTTTAAATATCTTTGTTAGTATACTATTTCTATAGTATAATACATTAACTTCAAAGTTAAATTTTTAGATAATTTGTTACAAAAGTAGGATAATTCATATGACATTTTATTTGGGTTGTAAATGTGTTTCTTTATCTTCTAGTCGTTTCGATATCTGGACAATCACCCGTGGGGATCCAAGAATATCGTAAGGAATTGTTGTAATATAAAATAATGAACTGTATATATTCAGCACTATACACAAGTCTTAAGGTTCAAGGTAGAACGGAACAAAAACATAAGTAATTAGTCTCCTTTTTTTAATATAAAGGCGAGCGCCCACCGCAAAAGAGTACTGAGGAGATGGTGAGCTGAGCGGCCTCAAATGCGTTTGCGTCCCTACCAACAAAGCTAGCTAAGCGAGCTCAACGGTATAGCGCAGCTATCATCTCACGGTACGGCTCTCTAGAACATTTCGGCTTATTTTGACACATCTCATTTCTCTTTGTTGGTGGGGTTTCGTATGAAAGAGGAAAATGTGGCTGTCCAGCCCCCGCTCAGCTCTTTACTCTTTTGCGGTGTACGCTTACCTTAAATAAAGAAAAACTAAATTATAGTACTATAAATTCCTGTAGTTTTGACGTAATATTATTTATATTTCAAGTATCGTTATAATATTTTGAATTATATTATTTTTTATCTTATAAGCATTTAATTTTGTTTTTGCTTTTTCTTATCCATATCTCAGACAATAAACAATGGGGGGTGACCTTGACAGTGTCATGATACTTGAATACAATAAAGATAAGTATACAAATTACAATCTAGAATTAAAAAATAAGTTTTGCGAATTTGTAATTTAATAATTGTCTTATTCTTGAACAATGTTTTAAATACATAACAGAATTAATAAGCAAACTTTTCAGCTACGAAAACACAATATAAAATTAGAAATTATTATTAAACCTTTTTTTTATAAAATCGTTAAAAAGTATTTTGCGTTTCTCTTTCTTGTACCTTGACATTAACAATGTAGAGTTCATTAAGTGTGCAAACGCAGCTAAGAAAAAAAAATCTCATTTATACAATCTGTCAACGAGAACAATAGAAGAAAAAAAAAACATAATAATCGATTTATTCCAACAATGATAGACTAACCTTAATACAAAATGTTTACATATAGCTTTGATGAATCTAAAAATAAAAAAAAACAAATGACGATCATCATAATGTTTGAAGATGAATTAAAAGGATTGTAAAAATATTAAAATGTTTAACACAAAAGATACGTTTCGTTAGAATTAAGAGCTGCACACCAATATATTCATAACTTTATAATTCATACAAAGATTATGTTTGTTTCTTTTAAAAACAAAAAGTTAAAGGTCATATATTACTTCGAGATTAGCCATAAACTGTTCGTTAAATAGAAACTTATATAAACGTTCGTCTAAGAGTTACCTCTCTATGATGTTTATGGTAGAACCATTTATATTAAGTATGCATAATGTTAAAGTTTGGTGATGGTGTAAGTAGATTAGAAATTAGTACAAATCATATTTTAGTCGTAAAAACTTTTTCCTATTTAGCATAGAATGTTTACTATGTAATTACTACAATTCTGTATAAACCATCGGTGTAAATAATTGAAATTTACGTAATACAAGTAGTAACAACTTGTTGCAATGTTTGTATGTATTATATAATAGACTGTATTTATTTAGGTTTTACTTAATTTTATCATATTATATACTAATAAGTATATGTTTTATTTCAGATGTATTTAGCGCAGTACGGTTACTTAAGTCCCTCAGTCCGGAATCCCTCCAGCGGACACATCATGGATGAGAGCTCGTGGCGACGCGCCATCGCAGAGTTTCAAAGCTTCGCCGGACTTAATGCAACGGGTTTGTGGATATTTTAATTAAGTACATCGATTTTGATTGAAAATTTTATTGAATTCTCGACGAAGGGGTTACCCAAAGTATCTTTCGATTGGCGATATCGTTGATGGAATCGACAAAAATGAACTGACAATGACATTCGATAAGTCATGTGCTTGTCACGTGTGAGATATCGAACGTCATTTTCAGTTCCATATATTTTTGATTTTCGATATCGAATCGCTTTGTAGCCCATGTGCTTTGGATAATCCCCAAGTTCTTACAATAATTCAAGCAATAATTCTTCCCTGTAGATGTCTAAACAATTTTGTGGATAACCTTAATGGCTCTACTACTTCTTATTAAACTGTCTTAATTATGTATCTTTAAACCAATTCGAGCTTCAGATTCAATGATAGTAGAGATGGATTCATACAATATAAGTACTTGGTTACTAAGTGTACCTTCGCACGATCGTCAACTTAATGCGAAAAGTGTCAATGTAAAATTATATTTAATACCATATGGCAATCTCGTGATGTTAATTCTCATGTATTTATGCATCATGACTATGTGTGTATTTAATTATACAGTTGCCGTAATAGATGTAATAAGTAACCCACATCAGAGACGTCTTGACCTCTTTATACTACGACACGAGACTTTACACGTGACCACTTTGATACTATTAATAAAACCTTTTTGCAAAAAATACTCTTTTAAAAGTACGTTATACATCTCATAAACTTAATTATGGGTGAGTAGGATGCCGAAGAATCCGTTAAAATATGACAGAGAGAGATCAATTTTCTTTGTCCTCTGTACATTCGTGTTTGAAAACAATATTAGATTTTTTTGTTATTGAATTTTTATCATAGTTAAATGCGAAGTACAAATCGCTGCGATGTCTGTGCTGATAAAAAAGCCAATACAATCACGCACTAGTATTATCGTGGACTTCGGCCTGCCATTTAAATACCATTATATAGGTACATCTTGAAAATTCGCATTCATACGTGCCTTGGTATAGTAAGCAGTTAGGGTATTATAATATTCAAAGTTTAGAGCTGCTTAACAGCAATGCCAGTCTTGCAAATGGCTGTCAGGTGGGCCCAATAACTAAGCTCACGTGTAAGTATGCACGCATCTGCCGATAAAAGTCACTGCGTACATGCTGATACCTAAAGTTGTATGGTGAGTCTCGTGAAAAGTCACGAGTCGACATAAAGTTTGGACCAGCGTATATCACCAGCCCCTCAGAAAGACACTATTATGTAAGCAAATAACGAAGTATTATAGGCCACGTATACATAATTCATGTCGGGACGCGCGCACGCTGTTTTAAGGAGTCCATTAAAACTAACATGTCTTATTGTATGAATAGAAAATTAGATAGCATGCATGCGCCGTGAGTCACGTTGTATGAAGGTTTTATGGGAATATATTCTCTATAAAGCCGACATATGCGGCATCTAACAAATAGTATAAAGCAGGAAAAATTTCTTGTATTTTTCCATTAACCGAATAAAATATTGCGTACGTGCTTATTTTGTTTAAATAGTTCATTATACTATTTAAATTATGTGGTATATAATTAATTCGTCAAGTGTTTCTATCATATATAATTGAATTTTAAATAATTCGAAGTAACTTTATGTATGTTCATTTCTGATTCGGATAAAGTTTTCCGCGAACTTATTTTGATTGTATAATTATTTCCTAGGCAACAATATAACAAGACGGTTAATATTCCGAATGTAAACATCGTTTATAATCTACAATATTCACGCTTTTATGATCAAGATGAGTAAACAAGAAATTATGATAAGTGATCTGTGATTCCCCACACGTAGAGAATTATATAAAAGTATTATCTGAGGACTTAAAATATATCTTAAAATTACTACAGGTGAACTGGACGACGAAACGGCAAAGGTAATGTCACTGCCGAGATGTGGTGTCCGAGACAAAGTTGGATTCGGCGAGAGTCGAGCGAAAAGATACGCGTTGCAAGGTAAGCAATAAGCTTTTGTTTTTTATAGAGTTAAGAAATAACGAGAGTGGAACTGGCTAAGAACTTCTGCTCTGTTCTCAAGTCACATAAAAGGTTCAAGCTTTAAACCACAACTGGTGTAAACTTAGTAATTTTAATATCAGACTACTTAAAGTATTGTCAGTCCATAGTCCGAGGAAATGTTAATCAGTTTTAAAACTGCAGTTAGCTGTGAACCCGCGGTCACGTGCTGAGAGCAAATTGGATAAGGAATTGCATAAAATATGATACGATAAATTCATTACGCGAAGAAACAAACGCAGTCTGGACTCTATATCAATTAATCGCAACCTTTTAAACGACCCGACGACTGCTGGCTTATTCAGTACACTGAACTGATAAATATATCACAGACCAAACAAATAGTCAAACAAAGATCTACTTTGTAGAATTAGCAATGTTTTATTAAGATATTTATTTATTTACTAACAACCACGTGACAAAACATGGTTGAGATTTGTAAAACTCGGAATTAAAGACAACGATTAAGTAGGAGATTCGTATTAAACTAATAGGCTTCGTATCTAATAAACGGCCGAATGTATAAACGACACTCAAATGTAAACGTCGCTTAAAATCAAGTTGAAAATTAAACGACAACGCATCTGCAATTGATATCTATGGGCAGGGGTCGCATCGGATTTTTCAAGAGGCCGAAAGTCTCTCTACTTAGTGATTTACAGATGTACATTTGTTCCCCAGGCTCGAGATGGCGTGTAAAGAACTTAACGTACAAGATCTCAAAGTACCCGTCCCGATTGAACCAGGGTGAGGTGGACGTCGAGCTGGCTAAAGCCTTCTCCGTGTGGTCCGACTACACCGACCTCACATTCACACAGAAGCGTTCCGGTCAGGTGCACATCGAAATAAGGTATGTGATATAACTGTGGTGTCAGCAGTTACGATTAATTTAAACAAAATCATAGATGGCGACTCTACGACACTCTGGAAGTAAACCGAATGTCACACTAAATTGTTAAGTATTTTCAGAACACATCACAATAGATCGGAGATTTTATTAATGTTTTTTAAACAACACGAATAGGTTACGAATTGATTAAGGGACCAAGGCTTTTTCGTTTTTAAATTCTAAGTGTTGTCTATTACGAATTGATAGAGCAATTTCGATGTTACACAATTTGAGTATGCAATATTTTCGTTACAAATGTACAAAAAAGATTGATGTAACAAGCCTATGTCGTTACAATAGTAATCTGCGTTGCGTAACCGAACAATAATAGTCGTCATTGAGCGGCGAGGCTGGCCAATGTTGCATCCAAACGTTAACATTTTAAAATCAATTATGTTGGACACAATTACGCACGAAAGTTTTATAACATTAAACATCCATTACACGGATATTTACAACTGATAGTTGGTACATATTGGATCCCGAAGTCTTTAAGTCGTGTAGGGAATCTCTACTTCCGGTTTTAAGAAATCTTATAATTTCTCTCGACTACAAGAAAACTTCTTCCCACAAATAATGAGACAAGTATCATATATATGTGGAGGTGCATAAATGGCCCATGCAATATTTTTATTAGTAAAAAAGATTAAAAAAAAACTTGATGAAACGTGATAAACAAAAAAGAGACATCGGTATGTTTATGAGCTTTAAAAAACATCCGTTTATAAATTTGATTTTTATCACATTCGATTTTAAAGGTGTCAATAAACAAGATTTTATACATTTTATTTGCTCTTATCTACAACAATTTGGCGTTATTTGAGAAGAATAAAAAAGCTTAAGCATTGTTTGTGACATAAATGACGACAAACAAACGCATTACTGTGTACAAAAAAGATTCTATAATATTATAAAACAATAAAAAAGTACAAACTGAAACTACAGGGTCTAGAATTGCGAATTATTGCTTTTTGCTTATTTGAATTGCTTAAAACCGGATGGTGACAGTTGTAAAAAACTATGTCTGGATAAAGAGACATCAACAATTTGTCATCAACGTAATGTTTTGTTAGAATGTCACGTAATGGTAATTAATTTAACAGTAATAAGGATGGCATTACACGCCATCTGTTACTCACTTCTGACTAAACTTTAAAATGTAATATTTTGTGGTCACCTACTCTTCTGGTATATGATTATGTGTATTCGATTTATACAGGATGAATCAATGAAGTGTTACTTTATCTTGCAATTCAATAAGGAAATAATTTTATATATAACGTAAACCACAATTGAAAATGTTATTTGTCGAGTTATCACAGATTCAGTAGTAAATCAACGTTACCTAATTTCGTTTGATACTGTTTATTGAGAATATTTTTTTATTTACAGATTCGAAAAGGGTGAGCACGGAGATGGCGATCCTTTCGACGGACCTGGTGGTACTTTGGCCCATGCGTATTTCCCCGTAAGTGCTATAACTTCTAATAACATATTATTTGTCAACAAACAAAGCATCAACACGTATCTTTTATCTACAATATGTTTAGACTTCGGTTTTTTACTAGAGTTTAGTCTTTGTTATCCCACTATTATATTGTTAAACGTCGGAAATAACAAATTGTTACTGAATGTGAAAGTGATGTTATTGATGTTTATGTTACCTTTGTCGTGTAATTTGTTACGCCATTTATTACACAAAAAAGTTTTTTTTCGGTAGAGTGGAAGCGGTGTGCGTTATTGTGCATAAATAAATTGTGTGCTTATCCGAAATGCTTTTGTATTCCATCAAATCTTCTTTTGATAAGTTAGAATATAGAGAAACATATGTATATGGGATTTCTGTTACATACAATATTTAGATGCTCTGAAATATAACTATTGCCATTCATTTGTATCGAAACTCTCCGAATACTTCTGTTTTGTTCCAATTCTTATGTTCTGACATACATTTTAGAGGTAATTGTACGGTTGATAGAAGTGTAAGAAAGAGTAGTGTGTGTGGAAAAGAAAACGAAGATGATGATAAATTCGATGTCAATAATACCGAACATCGTATAAAATAATTGGTTTGATTCGACCTAAGGTGACTTTCCATAAACAAAAACCAGTAGATTTATAAACCTTATGTTTATGTATTTTTGATTAATATTTGATTTTGATCAGGTATACGGAGGCGACGCTCACTTCGATGATGCTGAAGTGTGGTCAATTAACTCGAGACGGGGAACCAATCTCTTCCAAGTACGTACATAAATTAATTAGAATTTACTGCACTTTTATTTGTGAATATTAATTTATTGTGACAATTATTGAAACACAAAGGAATATGTGAGACAGATTTTTTACCAGCATCTAGTAAGGTTGTAGTATCGAATAGTTTGGAAAATACTACTGTAGTACTAAATATATTTGTTCGTATTAAGGTGGCAGCGCACGAGTTCGGCCACTCTTTGGGCTTATCTCACTCCGACGTCCGGTCCGCTCTGATGGCGCCCTTCTACCGAGGATACGACCCTGCCTTCCAACTCGACCAAGATGACATCCAAGGAATTCAGGTATTTATCGCTATTCTAAACATTAAATTATGTCTAGAATTTGGTTCTAGAGAATTCTTTCATAACCCTATTGTAAAATATTTTAGGCCTAGTACCTCTGTTTAACACCTAACATCATAATGTACCTGTTTTCTCGCAGGCACTGTATGGTCACAAGACGCAGCTGGACATCGGCGGCTACCCCGCGCGCCCCACCGCTCCCCGCGTCACCACTCCACCTCCCGTCGCCGAGGATGCCTCACTCTGCGCCGATTCATCCTTCGACACCATATTCAACTCGGCCGATGGTGCAACATTTGTTTTCAAGGGTATGTTACGTCATCGTTAATCATCTCTTGAACAGACCAACAAGGGAGTACTTCTGGTGATCTTTTTAAGAGGTCTGCGCGCAATTGAAGCCCACTTTAATTATATTGAGGACGTTCATTTATTTATATTTGTGTTGTCTAGGCGAGCACTACTGGAGACTAACAGAGAGCGGTGTGTCGGCGGGCTACCCTCGTCTCATCTCGCGAGCCTGGCCCGGCCTGCCCGCCAATATTGACGCCGCATTTACCTACAAGAACGGCAAGACATACTTCTTCAAGGGCTCTAAGTACTGGCGGTATAACGGACAGAATATCGACGGGGACTATCCTAAAGAAATTAGTGAAGGTACTGTAAAATGCTTTTATTGTGTCTTTAAACAAATTACTAAAAATATATAAAAATATCTGGGTATTGGCATAATCACTTGGTTGTCGCAATAGAGAGTAACATTGTGTAATCGGTAAAAATTGTTGAATTTCAGGTTTCACTGGTATACCAGATAACATTGATGCAGCGTTAGTATGGTCTGGCAATGGCAAAATCTACTTCTACAAGGGCACGAAGTTCTGGCGGTTTGACCCGGCGCAGCGCCCGCCCGTCAAGTCAACCTACCCCAAGCCCCTGTCTAACTGGGAGGGCATCCCTGACAGTATAGACGCAGCCTTACAGTACACCAATGGGTACACCTACTTCTTTAAGGAAGGTTCATACTGGCGGTTCAACGACAGAACTTTCAGTGTAAGTTTAATATGCATACGTAGAATAATGAGTGAACGAATAGATTCTGGTTAAATTAATTATGTTGCACTTAAATACTATAGGACGACACCTTTTTGAACTCTTTTTAACTGTTTCAATATCCAAAGCAAAATGATGATGAAAAAGATAAAAGTAAGATATTAGGACAGCACGGCTTTAATAATCATATATTTTATTTTGCTTATATTCGTTGTGCAGGTGGACACAGACAAGCCGGCGTTCCCGCGCTCCACCGGCTACTGGTGGCTGGGCTGCAGCAGCGCGCCGCGCGGCACAGTCGGAGGTAACGCGCGACTCGAGGACACCAACCAGGCGTACACCCAACTGCCGGGCGAGGACGACGTCGGCGACATACTCTTTGACGCAGGTACATTCATCGACGCCCAGATTAGGGAAAAAAATAAAACCATTAATATTCCAGGCTCTTGATTAAAGATGACGTTGAGAAACGAACTGAATTAACGTCACTTAAAAATTAAAATTCAATTTCTAAAAATATTTTCAAACTACCCACTATTGAATTGCTAGAATTCGGTCCATTGAAGTAAGGCCACAAGATCTAACTAATTTTACTTTTCGAAACTTAATGATTTTGTTGCATTTTTTAAAATAAATTATTCAATTTCAAGAGCAATTCGTGTTTGAGTTCCAGAGAAGGGCTGACCGCCGCCGGCGCCACTGTTAAATGTTTGCTTCTATGCCCTTCTTTATGTGAATGTCCTTCATTAGTTTTGTTCTTGTCTTCATTTTGTTTGTGAAATGTACTGTCGTAGTTTAGAAACTAATTATTTTTATCTATTACTTATTTAACATATCTTTTGTCTCTGTTTTTATGTTATTTACTTGTTTTTTATGTTTTTTTATGTGTTCATCTTCATTTTCAGCTACATGTTTATATTCATTTCTTTATTTGTATTCACCCTTACATATGTACATCAACAATTATCATTGTTTTATCATTATTTAACTCACAATTATTAACACAATTAATATTTTAATCCCATCACATTAATATTTACATGGTGTATTTTCAAAGTTCTAACCATTATTAATGAAATAACTAATCACAACTGAAATTAACAAAAGCCTTAAGGCTTGGATTGGCTTTGCTTTTGGGAGCAGTGGTTGTCGGTGAGTCCTTTGACATCGTTCAGGCTTCTGGGCGCCAGTGAATATACCTGAGTTTTGCACTTAAATATTTCGCACAGCACAAACATAGATATATTTTGCTAAAGAACTGAGAAGCAAGTTCATATTGTGCAAAATATTTAAACTTTACACACAACACACAAAAATTTAATTTTATGATTGCACATAGATTATGAGACACAAAGTGCACTATGGGTTATTATTAGATCAGTAAATATGATCTTAGTTTGGAGTATTTGATTGATGGTATTAGTACCAATCGTTACACAGTATAAGTTAATGTTAAAATTAAGAATATGATTGTTGCACTGTTCATAATAATATTTATGTGTACACGTACACTGTCCAACGAATGTTGCACATATATGTACGATCACTTGTTTGTCAATGTGTGTCCTCACGCGACGGTGCACGCACTGGGTCACCTCGCGTCATGTGTGTTTGTGTTTGTCTTTCTAGGTGTAAAATCATCCGCTCCCAGATCATTCTTCTGGTTCAGGGATTAACCTCCGTGGAGTTCCTGAATGTTGTAAATAGAAATAATTATAAAGAACAAAGACTCAATTAATTAAATAGGAGAAACATATGAGTACCAGTGAGATTATAGATATAAGCGGTGATTTTAGTACCGTCGAGCTTCTCATGCGCAACTAGTACGTTGGTTTCGTATCACTTTTGCATGTTTTAATTATACAATCTTACTATAACTTTTTACTGGCGAAATACTTTTGTAAAAATATGCTGAAATGTTTTTATACAAGTGTTTCGCTAGTGAAAACGCACGGTTTTGTCAATCGCACGCATGCCTGGCTGGGTTAACTATCATTTTATTTAGTTTTAGTCGCATATGCTATCACATTACAGACGCTTATTCAAACCTTATTATTATTACAATTAGAATATAATTTACTGCACGTGTGCCGTGTGAAAACCAAAATATAATTTAGTGTTGCATTTGTTTTTTTTTAACACATTTCTCTTAGTAATATATTTTATTAATTAAAAACAAACTAGAAATATTTCAAACATATTTTTGCACAATTCACTGAAGTTAATTATATCACTTAAATGTAGTTTATATTTTTTTAGAAACAAAATTACGAAAGATACGTGTTATCGTCCTGAAAGTTTAATGGATCTTTAATTATTTCTTCTTATAAAAACGTAAGATTATGTTAAATAATAATATAGCACACGACACGTTTTATTAATTCTAACAGTTTGAACCGATAAAAATTAACTGCAGTATTTATAGTACATGGGTTGAATTAAACACAATTTAACTTAACAAAATAACCTGTTTTTTTTTAGTTAAATTAAAAATACTTTAAGTGTGTTATTTGTGACTAATATTTAGCAAAGCATGATAAAATCGTGCAAGAGTATATTTAATTACTTTATTAGCGGAAAATATTATGGTAGAAAGTAGAATGAGGTTATAATGAAATTTTTTGTAGAAACTATTGCATGCGTTTTGAAAATTAGTTGTTGTAGTTAGTTGAGTAGTTAGAACGGGTAACGGTTTACTGAATTTAATATTATTAAGGCGAGTTAATTTTTCAGTTGGCCACATACAGTCAGACGGAGCTAAACTATAGTTACTCGTTACCTCGGGCCTCCGTTACCTAAGGAGGGCTTTAGGTCCTCCGCCGCGGCGTCACGCACCCGCATCGTAGGTTCACATTACATTTCTTTTGCTACCATTTACATATAAGCATGTCTAACATTGAATGATTTTGGTGTGTTTTATTAACATACGCTTTTTATTTTCATTTTCATTATTGTTGTGGGTACACCACATGTTTGTTACGATTGTTTTGTGTGTAGGTAGATTATTTAACGAGTCAGCATATCTATTGAAATTTAATTATTTCGTTACTTACAAGAATAACGTATTATATTTATGACATTTATTCGAAATAATATGAAATAGATGTGCTTCCTCGTACATCTTTAATTTTCTATGTATCTCATTTAAACCGCTTTGTTCCAACGTTCTCGCAAATATTTGTCTCGAACAAACTATTTGATGTTTTATGATATAGTTTGAGACATAGCGGTTTATATGAATAAATCATAAAGTTGAATGCGTATAGAATCTATAATAATGTTGTACTTAAAATTTATCTACTTTACACTATAGACTATATTTAGATTGGTATAAGGATATTAGAATAGATTTTGATTTTTACGTGTTCAACTTTATGCATGTTTAGACATTTTGTGTAAGAGAATGGTTAAATATTTGTCTGTGTGGGATAGATGAAGGAGAACGTGCGGGTGGAAATGGCGGCAATGGCGGCGTGTCAGTGCGGCCGTCGCTCGCGCTGGCGGCGCTATGGGCGCTGCTGGTGGCGGCAGCGCGCTGCTAGCGCCCCCTCGTACAAGCCCCCGTGCCCTACGCCCCCCTGTGATCCAGTGTGCCTGTGCCTGTGCTTGTCGCGTCAGCTGTATTTTATATAGCGAACGTTTTGTTGTGATTTTGAATGCTTAACTTTTTATACTGTTGTGAGAACGATAATTTAATGTGAAGTCATAGTTTTTATACTTAATATAAATAGATGATATAAGTTCGAGTGTGATATTGATGTAAGCGAACATTTTTTGTATTAAACTATTTAAAGTGGTAACAATCTTTTTATTTCGGCATTATCGACAGGTATTCTTAAGGGTAAATTAACAAACAAGACAGTATTTTAATTGGTTTATTCAACGTTTTTCTGTTTTTTCCAATAATTCTTCTTATGTTAGTAATTACAAGTTTATGTGACAATATTTTTCGTTTTTATTTCATTTTCATAAACGTATTTTTTTATAAACATCTCCACAATTCTTCATAACACGGTCGTTCGACCTACTGTCTCAATCGTTCTAACTCTTAGGAAAATGCAAATAATATTAAACTTTAAAATCTGTCTACAATTATTCGAACGTGATTAATCTTAATTCGAATATCGAACGTTGCCTACATGGGCTACAGGCGCACGCGTATCGTAGGCTACGGGACGTGCTACGCTTTCCTGTAGCACAGCGGGGGTGTGCTACGCAACGACGCGCTGTGTATAGGACTCCCTACGGTAAAGCGCTACAGAAAGTTAACTCATTATGGCATAAGGTACAGTGTTTTTGTACTGATTGCATAAATACAACGGTTGTATCAAGTAAATGTAAACTGTACATTGACAAAACAATTGAAACATTGTTAAAACTTTAACAAATAGAACATGTCAGGATGAGTTGAACTATAAAATGTATTGTTGCAATTGATGTTACAATACGCCTGTGCCTGAAGCCCACTTATATCATTTAGAAGGCGTAACATAAGACTTAGTACACGATCACTACTTGAAAAACACCTACGACACATCCTAGATCATATCAATATACAATTGATAACGGCCGCGCGGTGTGGCAGCGCTCGCCCTCAATGTTTACAATTTACTCTTTACACTACACTACCTCTCTCACTATGAATATTATTATTATTAATGTAGCGGCCCCGTGCACGAATATGTCTTTATCGAACCCCTCAGTGAATTAATTTTAATTTTCTTTCAAAATATTTGTCTATCATTTAGTTATCACTTTTATCACTGTAAATTAATATATATTTATATGATCTAGAACTTTTAAGGATTAATTAATTCACGTAGAGTAAGAGTAGAGCGTCGCTCCGCCGGAAACACAAGTGAAACAGGTGAGAGCAGTCGCGCGGGAGCTTACTGTACGAGGGGGAAGAAATATTGCTTCACAAATTTAACATAATATACTCTGAACAACTATATATATCTAGTATACTACCAACATAATTCTATCAAATTAATATAAAAACATTTATATTTAAATGGAAATGACACTAATTACAAGTATTATAATACATTAATTTATGACAGACATCAAACCAATAGATATATATTAGCGACATACACAAATTGTCACGTAGCTAAGGGGCAACTTAATGGTAATTTTTTTCACGTATTTAAGATAACATGGGACCTTTCATTAAATACTTATGTACCATTAACATACCCTTTAGCCACGTCCGACTACATACAAAACATTTGATAAAATACAAATTATATTTTTAATTAACAAGGTTAAGACAACTTTTGAAGATTGTGTTACAAGAAATACTTTCGGGGTGGTAACGTAAACAATGTACATTCTAAATGCGTTCGAATTCTAAATATGCAATTACAATTTATCATAAGACGTTTTAAATATTTTATCGTTTCTTATTTCACTAGTTAATTTCTTAAAATTGAGAAGGCCAAGTCGTTCTATTGGTTTTGATGAACACGTAACTTTTAACTGAACAACACATTCGATGAAGACAAAACTATTGTGAAGAAGTTGACCACAGTTGTAGTTGTTTTGCAATGTACTACTATCCTATCCACGCGTAAACATGCCCCAAATACTGGTATACCCAACTAGTACTGGGAGGTTACCCAAAGTCCATGCGCTATAAAGCGATTCGATAGCGAACATCAAAAATGTATGGAACTTAAAATGACGTTCCATATCTCACGCGTGACAAACACATGACTTATCGAATGCCATTGTCAGTTTCATAGATTTTTGTCGAATTAATTTGCGATATCGCCAGTTGAAAGATACTTTGGGTACCCCCCTGTGACCATCCTTATGTCTGTTAAGAAGCAATTTCTTTCAAAATAAAGAAAAATAAAACATTAGAATTCTATAAAAAATATACATCTAACATAATTGGATGCGAACTTTTCATGAAGTTATATTATTTAATTTAAATTATAAATAACTTAACTCTCTTTATTTAGTAATACAGAAGAAGAATAGAGTTACTACCAAAAGAATAAATAAAGCTGTTCTTCTGTTGCTCATTGAACTTAACTTCCTTTATATAAAAGCAGGATATGTACTGAATTATAAGTGTTACTTCGGGCAGTTTAGTGAGGACAGGACAGATAATCAAATATGTAAATATATTCGTTGAGCCGTTATTCTAATACACAGATTCCAATCATTCATCTTATAAAAACGGAACTCGCTCATCTCATTTCGTTGTTTTGCAAATATTCTTTCAAACTGCAAATATTCACACTTTCATCATATAACCATTTACACGTAAACACGAACAAAAACTCAACATCCTAATCTATTACATCATCGAATACCATATTTTGAATAATTTATTATGTATTTTATATAAAATTTTCATTATTATCTATCTCGCAAGTGTAATGTTAATAAAATTATTGCAGAGTATAAAATGTAACACCAACAGATCACGGAATTCTGTTACTATTATATAATACAACGTAGTATTGTATAACGAAGGCTATCTTTTGGTGTTTTTCTTACGCTACCTTAACGCAAACTTCTCGTCGAAGAACATCAATGGACGACCCCGAAAGCGACTTGTGATCATGTTTTGTGCGTGTGTGTGACAGTCGACCGAGCTGGTGCCTTACCTAATGACAATCGGTCTTATTACCTATTGTTAAGGCCAAGTTCACATCAGTGCCCGGAATTAGTTCTAACTGAACTATAATTTATATAGTCTACATTATTGTACTCGGTGCTCGATTTACGAGAAAGAATTATAAAAACGTGTCAAATATGAAAACGTCGCTGAAAAGTTGGTGCAAATAAATATTGTTATGTCTGCTTTTCCAAAGACAATGCGAGGAGTAACTACACAGTTTATGCAATTGTTTCAGTAGTAATAACTAACAACTATCATATGAAAATAATATTTTATGGGAAAGAAAACTGTTGATATTCATAATTAGGATACCCATCGAATACCGTGACCGGAACCACACGGTATCACACAGTAGGCTTGAAGTGAAAGTAATTTCGCGTTCCAACTGATCAATGTGTGTTCCGGAGGCCTCATTTTAGGTATTTTTCTTTATCTACCCTTTTTTTAGGAATGAATGCGAAAGGGTTATGGATATCGTGAAGGTGGCCGAGCTTAGGAAAGAGAAATATCCGCTTTCTTTGCATCCCCTGTACCATTGATTAAAGGTAACGCATGGGGAAATTAAGGATGTCTACGGTTAGCAGTCGCTTTGTTTGTACAAAATACGACTGTCAAGTTTATCCTTAGTAAAGTTTTACTGCACGTTTAGGATATGAACTTGGCCTTAAATTATTGTAATTGAGATGACAATGTTCATCATATGGACCCGTGAGCAAACAGCCTCAAATTAAAAGCCTGAGCATTATGACTTTGAACATTTGATGTGTGATTTCTCTCATATATCGATGTGTTTTAATAAAACAAAATGCGCATAACAAACAGACGGTGCATGATAATTTCGGTTTCCATATTTCTAACATTTTCAGTTTACAGCTAAATACATATTTTTTCGTACGCTCTTACGCATACTTAGAATATTTTTTGTTTATTATTTGTGCGTTATACATTTACACTTTATTTATGTACATCAAAATATACGTATATTATTCAAAAACATAATGTACACACTATCACCAAACTTTCAACGAAATATTAAATTCATCCATGAACACTAATTCTACTTAAAGGACATTTGGTTTATTTTAAAAATAATTTTAGAAGTAACAAGATTGTACGTTAATTATCAACAATCGATGATGATTGAAGCCAAATTGGTCCTTCGAGCAGGACCGCTTTATGTTTTGGTCACAATCGTAATCGAAGGTTGATACAAAATATACAGAAAAATAATTAGGTAAGCAAGATGTTAGAACTTAGTATAGAATTAATAACTGAACTGGCGGACGCGCCTAGGTAAAGTTGAAAAGATAAATTGTAGTGCGTGCTTTGGGAGGAAGGCAGGACATTCCACGTCGACTCACACGGTCTTGAAGTCTTTAGATGTCCTTCAATTAGATTTAAGTAGTATGATTGTTGTCGAAATGATATTTCTAAGTTGTGGCGATACAAATCTATTAATGTTAGAAATAATACTTTCGCAATACATTTAGGAATCAAATTAAAATTGATTATAATTGTGATAGAGGTAAAGTATGTTCTAGAGCGAAAGTTTTTAGTATGCGCGTGAATATAAAGTCTAAATGAAGCATTATATAAAAGCGTCAACACACAACTTGTCGAACTCCTCGCTTTTGGTCTTCAAATCATCTACTCTAGTAAAGTGAACAGTGGACAAGTGAAGATTATTAAGAGTGAGAGTAGAAAAATTCAAAAAGAAGGAATTCACGGTCAATGTGTAAGTTTTAACGAGTGCTCCAAATTGTTCCAATTATGTTCTAATAATTCATTCTCTAACGCTAATCTTTGATAATTTTTACATATAAGTAGATATCGTGAAAACGCCCGCCTCTAAGAGAGCAATAGGGACCCCTATTAGAATTTAATTTTAAATCTGATTAAAAAATTCAACAAATTGAGGTATTCATCTATAAGACCCGTTGTCAAGGACCGCCACAGATGGACTTTTTAATATACATATTTAGTCTCCTAAAAAAATAATTGCCCGTTAATAACTCTGACAAACCATAATTTTGTTTCAATGTTTTGTTATTTAACATTTTTATTTATCTACCTACACACGCAAATATGAAACGAAAAATTCGTTGATCAGGACAGATATTATTTTTGAACACGGCAGAGAATCACTATTAGATACTATTATTAGGTACTAAATAATTTTTACTTAATTAATTTTATATGTGTATATCCAGTAATTTTCTTTTGAAATGGTTTGTGAATACAAAACATTGTTAATATCACTGAAATAGAACATAATCAACTAATCCGATATTTGTAAGGGCAGAGTGCGAGGCTTTCACTTTACGCAAAGTGAAGGCACTATGAATCACTTTCTGAGTGAATGAGTTAATCGATTGAAACAATACGACCCACCGTTGTGAAGCACGCGACACACACCGACTACCGATATCATCACCGACAAAATAAAAGCCGATCACTTTTATACTATCCGAAAACAATTGATCCGTTCGTACTTAAATAAAGATATGACCCACGCACAAACAAATTCGACAAATTGATAGAGTTATTAGATCTCCCTTTCGCAACGTCTACCGTTAGATACATCTATCATCCTACAGACCGACATAATTTAAATTTTTATTTGGAAATTAATGAAATAAATAATAACCTAAGAAGCATTAATAGACGTTTAGCACCTTCGGTGACTTGAAACACGGGGATGGCAACAACAAACCGTTTCTGATATATTTACACAATAAAAACGTAAAAAATAACTTACTTATTATTATCAATATTATTTGAATACAACAACTACGCCCCCTGGCGAGGACTACATTTCAACAAATGTCCATTCAATAAAGTCTTAATAACCATTAATTTATAATTTGTTTTCCCATCACATCATTATTAACGACACCTCTATCATTTATATTCATAAAAAAAAGAAAAACTAAGGAATATTGTTGTACCGTAACATGGATATATCGTGAAGGTTGACTAATTATTATTGTATACTCAATATCATACACATATACAATATATATAATCCAAACCAATTTATATAAAAAACCATTTTCAACCATTTTACATCTGTGTTACCTCCAATGATAATTCATAAGACGGATTAATACATATAACTTTCATTATATGCATAAGTCATATTTTATTCTTACAAAACAACAACTACTTTTATAATGTAATCCTAATATATAGTCAATATTTTGGATGTAATATAGACCAGAGATTTAGGCGCCAGCAGGCGGTTCCACAGTGCAACAAGTCTTGCGACTCTCCTGGCTCCGACTTACAGAACCAAAATGTGTCGCTACCAGACTTGTCGCATTGTCACCACATTTTTTGTTTTGCTACATTACAAAAATAACTCTATAAGAACTCATTTCAATTATTTTCTATTGACGCCACGTTGAAAAAAGAGACTTCGAGGTGTAAAATGTTATTATGTTATTATCCGCAGGCAATTTATGGATCGAGTCGACCAAAGCAGAAGTCTTTTTCTCCATCACATGGTGAACGTGGATCGCGACCCGAGCCGCTGACGTCCGTCCAGCGACGACATCACCGTCGTCTCTCTCGATACTAACAAATGTTCCACACGTATAAAAAGTATGACCGTACAAACTAGTATCAAGTGCGCGCTTCGCCTGCTGCTGCTATGCACCTCCCATAACACGCGTCCTTCATGTTCAAAATATTGCTTCTATATAAACTATTTTAGCAAAAATAACAGAAAACAGGTAACGTAGCTCACATCAAACGATGTATAAACGCTTCAACTGTAAAACACTATTTAAAATATACAAACATTTCTTCACTTAACGCAAATGTCTTAATCTCGTTCGATTTTACCGAAATCCTCGATAAAGTGGCTTGGTTCGGGACGAACGAGACGCGACTCTTGACAAATAATTATTGGTGTTTCTTACTTGTTTACATGTGTGTGAGTGTGCGTGTCGATGAATCGTACACGTACATTAACTTATAGTCTAAGTAGCACCGGCGCGCTCACGGGGAGGCCGCGAGGCGCGGGCCTCATCGAGCGACTCGTCGCGCTATTTATTATCATAAGTCAGCACTAACAGAAGTTCCGCTCGCGGTGGGCGACCGCGGCACTTGGGCGTGCAGGCGCACGGGAACGTAAAACTATAACCTCGAGTCGCGCACAGTGACCGGCGCGCGTGGCGGCCGGTGGGTCCGTGTGGGCAGGAGGAGGGGTGTGAGGGCGGTGAGGCGGGCGAGACAGGCGAGCAGCGCGGC
>QDHC01003053.1:419886-441718 GCA_013186455.1 Papilio dardanus tibullus
GTACATGCCGGGATTCGAACTCGGGACCTGCAGTTCACAAGTCACGAGCTAGACCACTGAGCCACCGACGCTCTGAGCGTATGTACTGGCATTAAATTAATTACTGCCGCTGAAAAATGTAAAAGCGGTTGATACGTCGCTAAGCCGCGACTGAAGCCGAGGTAGAAACGAGAAGGCAACAATAAAGAGTGAAATTAACAAAATAAACAGCAGGCAAACAAGCCGCCTCCCGCCGGCCGGGACTAATCCTCTTATCGCTTTATCCCGGACGCGTTGATCAGACGCTTCCGCAGCGCGCCGAGCGGCCCGCGGCCCGCAGCCCGCGCCTGTCGCACCATCTCTCTACACTCCTCAACACTCCTCACCACTCGTACCGAAACCAAGATTATACCCTGTCAGATAAATACTATTGTTTTCAATTAATTATTTGTTAGCAAGACGAGCAGTCTATTCAATGATTAAGTGCAATCAATAATACTGAGCACTATAAAGTAGAGGATTCAATCTCTTTGAAAAGTTTCATTAATTTTAATTAGTTAAAACTATCATACCTCTACCTAACAAGTAATCAAATATATTGCAAACGACGGTTGCTTTTCAAACATTTTTTTATAAAAACGAGCTGAAAATATTTCGAGTTTCTATTTTAGGTCTGTAATTAAAACGGACTACTACAATAAGTTCGCTGAGTTGCATGAAATGGAAAAAAATGTTCCCTCACATTTTGCCACACACCTTTTCATTTCCCGTTGTCATTGCATTTTTAATGCTAATGTAAGCAGCTCAATTAAGACATGTTCTTAATTAGACGAAATTGTACCTTGACAGAAAGGCAGAAAGTTTATTTTTCTTAGTGCTTCTCTGTTTAAGATATGCTAAGTACTCGTGAGAATTCCGCATTCTCGGGAACTTGCTACACGCGATGATCATTGTTTCAACTTTATACTGTGTGTAAGTCCTCTGTGGACATGTGCTTTCTTTACAATTACGAGGGAATTTAAAAATGTTAACTAGAATTTTAACGTAACATACAGACAGGACAGGAATAATAATAACAGTATAATTGTACTAGTATACTCGTATTATAGTATAATATTTTTACTAAACATTTAATACTATAGCAGATTAATTGAATATTTTGAATATGTAAGTGTATCTGAGATGAGTAAGACTAGGTTTTAATATTGTTGTTGTATTTTTAACTAAAAATATTGTTTAGATCCAACTTCCTTCATAACCCTTATCGCAAGTACGCAGAAAGGCAACATACTTTAATTCTCTAGAAAATTCTCCGACACACGCGTTTCATAAACGCTGGCAATTTCGCAAACACCGTTTAAAAAGAAACGTGTCGTTGAGCGCTTTCAACAAAATCTTAAATAACTGCTAGGAACACCTCAATTCTGTTTTATTTAATTCTAATATTCATATAATTTTATATACATTTTAACATTTGTACTTAAAATAACAAACCATATTATTTCAATTTACTCTGCACAAGATATTATTTAGCGGGAGAAAATAATTTGCACAGATACTATAAACTTCAGAAGTTTGTGTAGGCCATACTACTCGTATCTACAAGGTGTGAAAGATCGTAGCAGCTCGTAGCGGGCATTGTGCTCCGGAACCTACTGTCACCGCCGCCGCCAGCCTACGCCGCAATTTGTAATAATTTGTTAGCTGTCAGCGAGCGGTCGCAACCGTTTACACTCTAACGACTCCCTTCAATAAATATAGCTTTTCATTTTCATTGACCCACGAGTTAAAGTGCACGACGGTTAAAAAAACTTTCGTGACTTATCTTTGTTTATTTTTCATCAAGTACGCTGTTCTTATATTTGATTTACTTGGAGTATAAAAATGGTATAATTTTCCTTATGAGGCAAAAGGCCCAAGAGCTTCTGAATTAATTATAAACAGAAGCAAACTGACTGTGTATCTTTCGCGACTGCCTGTAAGGCTCCCGGGCATCAGAGCTAGCTTTATTAAAATATCCTACCAACATACACCGCGCGACCCAATTTCACCAATGAGGGACGTCAAATTATTTCCATCCGACATTCGTGTACAATACATTTCAAGAAACAACTTAATTTTAACGAAGTTTTTTCACTTTAAAGAAGCCCATTACTGTACGAAAAATGCTAAATATTGTAGTGAAATAAGTTCCATACCAGTTAGAGAAGAATCCGTACGTACAACAAAATCTAGTGTGCTTTTGTACTATATTACATCGCGTAAGATGGTGCAATGAAGTAAAAACACTAATAGCATAGAATCGTTTGATTGGAATAAATTGATTAACAATTATATGTTTCTAATATCACACAGTTGCCAAAATCTAATTGAAAAGTGATAAATTAGTACAAATTGAATTGAAATATATTCGAAGGCGTTATAAACAGGGGTAAAGTGTGCGGGGTGCGGGACGAGATACGCGTTTTGACATCAGAAACCACAAGCAAGATTAATGTTCCGTCTCAAATATTGCAAGTAAACGTCGTCGAGGAACAGCTGTCGCGGAACAATAGTGAACACTTCATCAAGACGGCTTAATTCCGCTTTAAACGAGGGAACCAATCGAGACCTCTTCGAAACCAATAGTTTAATTCATCCAAATTACGGATACTACCTGCTTTGTTTCCTTACTACAAGGCCCTGGGGACTACCCAAAGTACTTTTCGATTGGCGATATCGCTGATGAAATCGACAAAAATGTATGAAACTGACATTGACATTGGTTAAGTCATGTTCTTGTCATGTGTGAGATATCGAACGTCATTGTCAGCTCCATACATTTTTGACGTTCGCTATAGAATCGCTTCGTAGCGAATGTACTTTGTATAACCCCCCTATTAAGGAGTTTAGATTCCACTTGGCAATTAACAAATTATAAATAATAAATTGAGAAATCAGTGTAAAGGTATATAACACCTAGTTGTGTCTATATTCTATACACTTTTAAACTATTGTATTTCATAATTACTTTAAGATGTTAACAAGTACTTTGAAGACAGCTTTCCTTAAATGGTATATACATATTATAGCATCTGTCATATTCACGTGAGGCCCATCAGCGTCGTCGCTTAGGTAAGTGTTGACGTAATTGTTGACGCTCGACGGAGAAGCATAAAATATGCATCGTACCGCCTCCGTTGTGCCACTTCGCTGCCTCGGTACCGCGCGGACCGAATTGAAAACACCGACGCTAACTTGACAGTAACGTAGACGGCAACTACAATCACTTTTGATACTATTTCTATTTGCCCGAGTTGTTCCTTTAAATAGTTTGTGTTCGACATAACATGTCAAGGTTCTAGCTATTTTTAAATGTTTATTCTGAAATCTTAGGAAGCTAACGGGACGTAAAGTTCATCCGTCTTTGATAGATCGGTTAGACATGACACTTATATCATGATTTGAATGTTTTATTGTTCATGAATAGATTTAGCTGCTAGATTTTAATATAAATAGTTATACTTTGTATTACTTTATTGAAATCTACTAACTACCTACAAAAAGGTTTACTAGAACGAACAATACTTCCATTACACAGCTCTATATCAATTTATTTTTGCTTTTAAAACAGCAAAATCATTCTTAGTGGCAGATTTATAAAATATATTTCAATAGCTACATTTCATAACAATTTGGAAACGCAAAGTGTTCACTTTATTCCTTTTAAGATAATTAATTTACACCATTAACAGCAACAAAAGGTGATGTAAGAGAATTTTAGGTTAGAAAGGGTTCTAAATAAACGAATGGTTTACGTGTCACGTGTCAGCGGGTCACGTTGGCGGGCGGGCGCGGGGCGCGGGGCGCGGGGCGGGCGCGCTGCAGGGTCGCTGCACGTGCCGACATCGATCCGACAACTGCCTACATTGTGCCGCATTCGAGCACGAATTCTTGCAGCCCTACGACCACCGATACCTGTTGCTTTGTTCCTCGAGCTTTTCTTGGAATTTGTAGTCGATTTTTTTTTGTTTGAATTTTTATTGCTAATCTCTTTGGAAATATTTTATGATCTTTTAACATACCATTTGTAATTATTAAACGTTGTTACGAGCTTCTTCCTAATCCAAATTTAGAAAAGACTATATCTCGAATGCTTTAAAGTCCTCAGTCAATTCCTTCATTATCGATGACTTCAACGTGGTCCTATTGGGCCAGTGTAACCTACATACATCAAATCGAAAAATGTATGAATTAAAATATAAATAACCTCAACTAAGTAAGAATTAAGGCCAATACATTCAACGCTTTATTCAGATATGTATAAGAAGAAAGTTTTTATATTATAATTGGCATATAGCTTTTGAGGGCATCGAAGAGTATCGGATTTTAAAAAGAAAATGAAACATGGCAAACTGCCAAGCGGGGGAGCGGCGGAGCGGGGTATCGGGTGTACCGGGGAGGCCACCTGCAGTATAGAGTGGATTAGTATGGCCTATCGCGGGTCGCGGACACTGCGCGAGTAACTGCACCAAATAAATATACTGCCAACTTATAAATTATATGATTATTTATTTTTTGAATGAAACATACGATTCACCCGATGTTAAGATCCTCTTCATAGGCAAACAAAAAGCGAATGAGTTACAGATAGGTACGAAGACTTTTAATATAGAGGTGACGGACAACATTACTGGCTGTTGTGCAGGATCTATAATTTTGATATGAGTCGTTCAGTCATAATTTAACGAAGCATAGAGACGAATGCAAAATGATTAATTAAACTTAAAATATTTCTTAAAATATCTATTAGTTGTAAGCGCCCCCGCACACTGGCAGCTTTTTGTATCTTGATTTCCTATGAGCTTGTATGGGAGTGCGCACACTAAGCAACTTTTTGTTACCCGTCAAAAAGTATCCAGTGTGCGGTGGCTCTATAGATATTCTTACAAATTCTTTCCTATGTCTCAATACCGTTGACAAATATCTGTCTTTGTTCTTTGTTGGGCATTCTATCATCGAGATATAAATCTATTGGCTTGCATACAAGCCACGACTTGAATCCATATGTCGTCAAAATGAAACGATTTGTCGAAATATTTCTGGCAAGTGCAAGCTTTGTTTATTGTTTTATATCAAAGCAATATGAACAAGTCAAATAGGTTTAGTCAATGACATATTTTCTTCATACATAAATCGAATATTTTATACATTTTACGATCGAATGTTCAAATGCCACTCAAATTTAAGCGTCGCTAAAAATCTAAGTGGCCGGTTCAGGAAAACATCGTGATGCAACCTGCACATATCGGCGAAGAAATTCAAAGATATGAGTAAAGTCGCGCAAAATGCGCGCTAGTCGTGGAGTTGCGGAAAATGGAGCCCATCATGGGTCGTACCTTATCTTATCTTAAATATAAGTGGTGTCAAAATTAAACCATATCGCCGTAGAATTTGGAGTTGAAGCTTGGACTTGACTTGGTCAAAGTATATGTAGGGCGAAATATTAGAGTGTCATTTGTAAACTCGACCGTTAGTGTCACATTTAGTTCAAATCGCAAAGCATAGCAAAGCCACTATTAAAATGATAAAAATATTAAAGTAAACCAAATCTTAAAATAACATTTCAGGGTTTAAAAATATCAACGATATTTTCAAAAGTATTAACTTAATTGGCTTAATTTTGTCTACATTTCCCAACAAAGCGTAGTGCAGCTCGTTTAAAAAACTAAAAGGCCACAGCATTATATTTTGAGCGTGGCTGTCTTCGGTGCGGTTAGCATAACTCTTGAAGCGATGACTCTCCACTGCAACAGCGACTCTCAACATTATGTTGAAATGCGGTGCCAAATGATGTTTAAAACTGCCTTTTCCCAGACCACCGCAGTCTGACGGTTTATTTACATTAAAACGTAGTTTTTAATCCGTTTTTTGACTTTTTAAAGAAAAAAATTAGATTCGAATTAACGTCACCAGATTACTGATACTTTAAAGAGAAAGGCTTTATATTTTTGTATGTATTGCAATAATTCAGAAACTTCTGGACCGATTTAAAATAATCCTGGGGGGTTAACCAAAGTATCTTTCAATTGGTGATATCGCTGACGGAATCTAGAGAAATGTTTTGAACTGACAATAAGAGTCGATAAAGTCATGTGCTTGTTACTTTCGATACTGAACGTCATTGTCAGTTCTATACATTTTTATTTTTTGCTATCGAATAGCTTTGTAGCGCATGTACTTTGGGTACATCATCGTTAGAAAGTTACATTATTCTTGAGTAACATAGGCTATATTTTTAATTCGCGCGGACGAAGTCGCGAGCAACAGCTAGTTGTTAATAAACGGACGTTCGTGACGTGAAGGATTATGTTATAAATACATATAAACGAACAAATCGACTAACAGATTACAAAACTGAAGTGTTAGTATTATAGCTCGGATTTTATTTTATGCAGCAATAAACGGGTCACTAGATTAAGTACTTCGTATAACAATAATAATGGAAGTAAAGCTTCCGTTTCGCTTTGAATGAAATTCTATACATTTAAAAAACGATTACATAATATTTAAGTTATAAATAGAAAGATTTCTACAATAATTAACTTAAGTAAATTAAAATGACGTGTTCTTTCCGTAGGCAATTATTTATACCTAATACAAATGTTTGCAGTTTTATAGACGGATGAAGTCATTACAAATGCCCCTCCTAACAATGACTCACTGACCACTTTGAATATTTGTTTGACACGGGTAAGGTGTACTTTTCCATATCCAAGACTTTGAAGATCATCCTTTTTCACCAGTTTCGTCTGTTTTTCGTAACTAAGTGGTTAGAACTGTTTGTTACAAGGACGTCAATCGAAGCTAAAAGCCTGTAGACGATCAGTTTTAACTGCGCAGTCGAAATGTGCGACTTGTGTAGGCAAAACTGAGAAGTGTAGAGTTCGACTGTGCAGTTCAAATCGACATGTGTACGTCAGTTTTAACTATACAGTCAAAAAACTGAACGTCTGTAGCCGGGTTAAGTAAGCTATTTCCATGTTCAAATAATATAAAAGTATAAAGGTCAGAATTGTCCAAGTCCGTTGTGAACAAATAGTAATGTAAGTGTCGATAACTCTCGACGTTCCGATGGCCTTTTCTTGCTTCTAATTTAATAACATTTATTTTGTAACGTAAAAGAAGACGTGACATGAAAACGGTAAAGGCCTCGAGAAGGGCCTCGGGAGGAATTTCACGAGTTTTCTTTATAGCGGCTCCCGAGCTATGAGATTACATAGAGCGGGCATCAAGGTCATTATCGGCGACCTCTTTTAATATATTGCTACAAGTACCGACCTATTGTTATACGAACATATGTCTGTAGAAGTAAAATGTTTCTGGGTATAGCAAAGTCAACATCTTTATAGCCGTTATGAAATACCTATACCAAATGTTAAAGGCATTTTTAAAATTAATAACATCCTCGGTCCAAGTTCCGATGCGGTCTGAGAGTACCATTTTATACAATAATTGAAATGAATAATGAAACCCTTGTCGTATACCAAAAAAATATTTTTTTTTCAGAAAAATTGTTCCTCATGAATCACATCAGGCGGTACATTTGAGGGCTACCATTACTTTCCCTGAATGCCGCGGCATAATTCACACTCCAACCACTTGAGATACAGTCGCGAATACCGTGGAACAAATTTTTCCAATAATGCTCGAATGAAAGAATCAACGATTGCAAGCGATAAATATCTTTAGCCTGTTAGATATAAGGTTGACATTCAACGCACGTGACCCCGAGTAACTTACAGGACTTGTGGGGGAGCGAAGGGTGAAGGGTAGGTCAACGTCCCCGCCCCGCGCGTTCCGGGCGAAGGTTTCGCAGGCTTCAATGCGGACGGGAGCGTAGCGACGAGATCGCGTGCCGCGTCTAAATAACTCGGTATTAACTGAAAACTTGTTTTATATGTTTATCTTGGGTTTCCGTGGAATTAATTACATCCAATTTACAATCAAAAACAAAGCTTGATAGACTAGGCATATTCATTCGCCTAACACATTACCTTTTAATATACTCAATATTATCAGGTCGCAGTGTATTAAAAAATGACCATAAAAACTATAATATTATAAAAATGATGTGTGTATTAAAAAAGTAGATAACTTCAGTAACCTTCTACTATTGAAGCATATCGCTATCGAAGAGCGTTATATCGGTAGTGATGAAAGTGGCGAATGCAGATTATTATTAGCGCAGATAACAAAAGCGGTTGTGGGATATAGCGTGAGGCTTTGACATTTAAGAGACTGGACCTGTAAAGTGTACGCATTCTGCTCTGTCAAATAAAAACAAACAAAATTTAAAACTGGCTTGGGACCCCTTTTTGCGTGTGTAATTTGAATCAAAAGCGTTCATAAAGACATTTCAATTTTATGTGTCAGCACGGAATGCATATGTGGTTGTTTTTATCACATCCCCTACGAAAATTGACTGATTTTAATTTAGTGGAATTGTTGGTTCTTTGCCTAGTCCATTTGCCTATAGTCGTAGTCGCGGGGCTCGGCGCGGGGCAGAGCGCGGAGTCGCGCGCTATCGGTGCGATCGTTGCGCGCCACTCCACCGGGTTTTTGGGTCAAGCGGATTGTGACTGGCCCAGCCTCCGGCGAGCTTCGTTCTCGTTAATTTATTGCTCGCTTTAATACAATACGCCTTATTTGTTTCCTATACTGTTCAGATTTAGACTAATTAGGACACAGACGATACTATTAACCTAGACTTTAAGTGGATTTAGTTCGGATATCTAAGTCAACGCTACGTTTACTTAGTAAGTGTTTGTTATTTTTTTATAACTTCCTAAAGTTCTTAATAACGAAATTAATTTTTGCTATACTTCAAACAAAAGCTCTTGCGTTTCCTTTCCAGTTATCAAATAAGATTAATATCAGTAACTAAGTAGTAAATCCAACTACAATATCAATCATAAACATTAAAACGAGTTAAACCTAACCTATCAAAATCTTGAACATATGTTTCTTTGCGCAAAAGTTGTGGAACGATCAAAAAGGTGAATTCTATGGATTGTGAATTGTCGAGTTGTTTGAGAAGCAATCCGCCGCCGTCGCCGCCGCATTGTGGAGCTCGAGAGAACTCCACCGTTATTGCGAAGCGAAGGCCTCCCTAGCTTATAACGTACTTTATGAAAATACATATGACTCAAACGCTAACTTACGAAAACAATATATTTTCTTACTATCTTGCACACAATTGGTCGCCTATGTTAAAGCCGCAAACGTTCAGTTTAAACTGTAGAGTTCTCAGTTTTGCCTACACATGTCAGTTTTAACTGCGCATTGGAACTGTAGAGTTAAAACTTAACGTTTGTAACCGGCTTAAGAAGAAGACGAGATTTACAGTAAAGTTATGTTTAATCGGTTGTATATTGTTAAATGATTAGACTTGGAATCCATGACACTCGTTGCTCGCTGACATTTATAACATTTTTTTTAAATAATGCATGATCATTGATAACACACTGCAATTAACTTAAGAATACTTAGCACCACACAACTTTTTAATGAACTTAATACACTATGCTACGAAATAGCAAACTGTAATGTATATTGTTAAATGTTAGGTAGGTTAATAATAACCCACCGTAAGTTTGTATAAAATAAGCCAGTCCAATACCAACCGTCGTTTGATTAACACACACTTTCCAGACATCACAATATAATGTATAAAAATAAATAAAGTCAAAACGTAGACATTTTTCCAGGAAAAAATATCAGGTCAGTAATAAAATTAAAATAGGTCAACATACGTAAATATCACATCAATCAATCGTAGTTATTAATAGTGTTCACGAAAGTGAAAGTATTCATTTTCGTGTCACTAAAAATCGATTCTCATGACACAATTCACCTCCTTATCTATCCGTCCCTTTCACTCGCGAACGCGAATTAAAACCTAACTTCATCCCCAACAATACGCAGTGCGACAAACATTGTGGATCTCCTAAACATACCGCTGGCTCTCCATACGTGTGACTGCAATTTCATTCATTGCTCCAATATAATGAGGAGAAAATATTATTCACCTCTAACTGCCGCACTCATTGTCCCTAACCCAAAGCTTTATTAGACCGGGTTCGCGATAAAAATGGACTAACGCCGTAGCAAAATCTCCGTTGTTGTCGCGAAATCGGTCTAATGAAGCCATGGGGAAGGTCAATATAGTTTTAGAATGAGATAGCTACACTAAATGACAGCCATTAATTGACTAATTGCGGCAGATAATCATCTTAAGTAATAATTATTGTAGATTTCTTGTTGACTACTTCTACTGGTCGTAAAACGTTTTCACTAAAATAAAAAACAAAATAAAACCGTCAGTAAGCGGGCAGAGTCGTGGGCAACAGCAAGTAATATTATAAATAAAAGTACATGGAGTCTACCCAAATTACTTTTCGATTGGTGATATCGCTGATGGAATCGACAATAATATATGAAACTGACAATGACATTCGAGAAGTCATGCGATTGTAACGTGTGGAATATCGAACGTCATTGTTACTCACATTTGACATTCTATATAGAATCGCTTCGTAGCGAATGTGCTTTGGGTAATCCTCCATGTCTACTTTTCTAACCCGCATCACACGTATCATATTTTCCGAATACAAAAAGTAACTACAACTTTTTTAATTTAAAAGAAAATGTTTACCCGCTACATGAGTACAGCCTACAGCCCCTTCAATGTATTTATTAGGTCAAGGTAACTGCAATGTCACCGTATTCAACACTTTTAATGATATTATCGTTTTGTTTAACAAAACAATGAAAATACTACCGCAAAAAGAGTAGTATTTTATTTGATACTATATTTTCAAAACACAAAGTGGAGTAAGAGACAATAGTTTACTATTTTAGAAGATAAATATAAGCATGAATTTAATTCTACCATTACCTTTAATCTTATTGGACTATTTTATTTAGTAATCTGGCTTTCCCACTCAGAGACATTTTTAGGTTAAGTAACTTCTTAAGAAGCCTGTAAATCTATAATACTTGCACCAAACTACACTTTACGACTCTCTTATTGACGAATAGTTGAAGAACTTGAAGACTTCACAAAAGATGGTATTTAATTCGAAAATACAAATTATAACAACAATTATTTACTTAATAACAATTACTCGTGATGCGAAATGATTGAAATAAATACCTATTAATAAGAACGCATGATAATTAATTAGATATGACTAAGTAAACCATTTAAATGGAACTAGTATGAAATATTTCCATGAAGCGTTAATAAATTATCCATTGTTGTACTTAACATAACTTTACAATGTGGGTTTATTTGCGGAAATGTAATACGGATAATGTTTTCCGACAACCGAAGCTTGAATATTCACGCAATAAATGTAAAAGTTATTTACTAATATGAACAATGAATTCCGATCAGTATTACAATATTACGTGACGCGTCGCCCTCGGTTGGCCGCAAACTCATTGATCGCTAAACAATTTAACTATTCGTAATTCATCGCTTTACAACGCAACGTTTCACTTTGTTAAGCAAATAAGTTCAATGATTCAATTATTTTATAACGTCAAACTAGACTACACATAATAACAATTTGCCCTCCGTGACAGCTATTTACATAAAACTCAATTTACAGATTTGCACGTAAAATAGCGAATACCTCTTAAGAGAACTAACCACAATTAATAATTAAACAATAAGGTGACAAAACGTTATACACATTCTAAAACAAACAAGTATATAAAAACATTCATATAATACAGGAAAAGATATAATAACCCACAGAACGAGGTCATAGAACAAGAATAGTATAATCAATCGCTGCAGATAAGAACTAAAGAAAACTATCCAAGTTTAACAATAAAACGTTGAAGTCGTAGAAAGATTAACGGGTTATAAGTCTGAGTATTTATTGCGAGGATCGTATGTGCTTAAGACTTGTACTACGATTTGTGGAGACATAAAACTGGCTGTGATCGGTCACTATCGATCATGGTGTATTTGCATTCGACACGCCTCTACGCGAACGTTATCTGTTCTTGACGTGTTCTAGTAGGGTTAATGTGGAACATACGAGTAGTGACATAATCATATAGTTTATATCGTAAATTGGAACTGTAGATTGTCAAAATATCTAATAAATTATAAAGTTCAGCTCTCAGTCCGTAGATATCTTTGCGGATCTCCATAGAGACATGAATGCAACAGTTAATTTGGTAAATTAATTGGTTCCATTGATTTCGCTATTCATTAAAAATCTAAAACTCTTCTTTTCCATGCAGAGTTAATCTTTAAGATATTTAATATTAGAAATCCTGGCAAGTGTTAAGTCCTAGAGCTTCAAAGTATCAACATTTCCATATATGTATTGAAAATTTATATAAAGTGAAAGGTGAGAACGCGATTAAGGTGCCATCGAGGGGTGTCGGCCTCGGGCGACGGCGAACACCGGAGCTCGCTCAAACTCGATTGTTGTCATAATTCAGTTCAAACTTTACCACACCAAGACTATCCTGTTAAGCTAGTTATTGCGACTAACTTCAATTAATACAAACTGTGCTGCGAATCACTGTGTCTTTATGTATTACTAGCAGTCGTGCGCGACTACGTCCGCGTAGAATTAAATAATATAGCCTATGTTACACGGGGATAATGTAGCTTTCTAACGGTGAAAGAATTTTTAAAGTCGGCCCAGTACTTCTTGAGTTATTTCAATACATACAAAAATACAAAAAATCATAAAAACAAAGGTTCTCTCTTTATAATATTAATAATGTGCATAAAATGCACCAATTTTGTAAATATTCAATCTTTAACTCGTATTAAGTTAAATGTTTTAAGTTAATGTTTTTCTTATTCGAATACAATGGTATTCAAACAAAGTAATTAAATCCATTAGGTTAAATTAATTAATGATTGAATGGAGGAATGATACCAAAGTTAGGATATGGCGTCAAAGTTCTATGACACGTGATGGATGCGGCGTTAAATGGCTCCCTACAGCCTTCCCACAGGCCCGATTATTTCTGTGTCTCTATGTAACTTTTATTTAGTTGCACCTTTATCGTAGTAACAGCTTTTCTAAATATAATTATATGTATACGGAATATTAAGTATTTAAATGACTAAATAACGACCGTTATACAATATTTCAATACTTAAAAAAATATTTATAAACTCTCAATATCTCGACTCATATCACCAAAAGATTAAACAAGAAAATCTTGTACATGTAAAAGAAAAGTAATATAAGAATCGAAAACTGTCGCGAAAGAAATCTCAGGGAAGCGTCAAAATTCGTAGGCGGGCGGCGTAGCGTCGTAGAGGGGCGCGGGGCAGCGCGGGGCGGCGCGGGGGGCAGAGGTCACGGATCAGCTGGGCGGGCGGCCATATTGATTCCCCGGCCTGTTTGATCGGCGTCCCCCTCCCGCCCCGCGCATCTCCCCTGCCGTCCCTCCGTGGATTAATAGACGGGAACAACTTTTATGATTTCAAGTCAAACAGTGCGCTGGTCGAATCTAGGCGTAGCGGGTAAGCGGGTATATGCGTATAGTGCGATGCGGTGCGGCGCGGCGCGGTGCGGTCTCCATTGAACGCCGCGCGTTACCGAACTTTTAAAGCGATTCGCCGAATTATCGGAAATTCTAGTGAATGAAAAGTTCGGCCTAGTATATTGTTGATCATATTAAATATGTAATTTAACTGTTACGTACACCTTAAGTAAAAGAATTTACAAAATTATTTCATTTTCATTTAAAGCTGTAACAGCTTTTTGCGAAGGCTTAATTTAATTTTAAATTAATTTTCAAGATCTATTTTGTTCTAAATTTTTTTACACCATGAAGTTATTAGCTAGTTTGAACTAAATCCTCTGCGTGTAATCCAGTGATGTGCGTCTACTTTGTGTCAGCATTCGTTTGATATCTGTAGAGCGGGGCAGCGCCCACGGGACCCACACGGGACTCCGACGGGTTACCCGCGGGATACGCTCGACCTCGCCCCACATCATCAACTATGACACTCATTAAAACTATGTTTTTTGGACTTCGTCATTTTATTTATACGCAAGTCCACTCCTCTATAATGTATTAATACATTTGGCTGATTTATCACAGGTATAAAAATACAATTTAAAATGGAGTATAAGTTGGTTATTTTTATTCCGGAAAATCCATTTTTATTTTAAAATTGGATTAGCTTTGGACATTTGATAAGTAATAAAAATAAAAAAGCGATATACAAAAAAAAAGGCAGTTCATAATAATGCAATAAGATTTTTTTAAAGTAATCTTATATGCTTCTTTAATTATAAACGAGGTCCGAAGTGGACAGAGGTTGAGTCGTCATTATGACAGAGAATAATCACAAAGGCTTAAGTCGAAAGCTTTTGTGACGGATTCGCGTGAATATTTACGAAAAAACTACTTAATAAAAACAAAAGAAATGAACAATCTCTTTGTTGGCTAATTATAACAAAACGGCTTGACGAGAAAGATTTAACTCGGAAAAGTTTTATTTAAAAATGTTAAATGACTGTTTTGGTTTTTAAAATTAATATTGTATAATCTAAAATATATTGAATAGTCAAGATAAATATTAACATATGTTAAGGCAATTTTTCTCTTATTTAGAAATGTAAAGTGTAGAATTATTCATAGATTTTGAACAGAATTCATTTAAATCTTAAAGTCAGTTTACTTTGTACTGTTTCTTAGTATAGTTACTAAAGTATTTATATAAAAATAGGTATCATAAAATTGTCCTACTATCAGTCATAACTGGGTACACGGTAACAAAGTGCTAACAACTAGGCTACAATATTTTATCATAGATAACTTTAGAAATCAAACGGAAAAGGCAACAAACATCGGCGGCTACACAGCGTGGAACTTTTATATCCTTTTAACCTTAATTTTGATTGAACAAGTTAAAACAAACATTAGTGACTCTTGAAAAACATGTTTAAAAAATAGATAGATATATATCTACGATAAAAAAACGAGATCACCTTTTAAAAATTTAGTTTTGGTTTTAATCTACATATAAAACACATTGTTACTACAAATATTTCGTAGCACAAAAGCTGTCGTATTTGGCACCGCACAATTCCGAGCCTTGCATAGTCAAACGGCGTTCGGAAGACAAAAAAAAAAACTCATCGCTGCCGTAGATTGAACAAGGCCTAAAGAAAAGTAGGCGATGGTGAGCGGAGTAGACGAATCTCAAGTGTTTCTTTCACGGTGAAGATGCCGCGCGTGCACGAGTATCGGCATCCCCTCCCTGCTCCCCCCCTCCTCTCGCTCCCACCTCGTCCCGCGCCTCACCCCCGCACCGCGCACTCGATATTCAACACGCAAGTTTTTTAACACATGCTACAAGCATATCTACGAGTATGAGGTATCTGCATTTCATATAACATTTGACACATACTCGATCTTTGTATGTTGACTAATATATTTTCATAATAGAAAATACCTAAGTAAACGAGTTAGTTAACTACATTGACTAATCGTTAATCTTATACGAAAGAAACAATTGCATTGCCAGCGTTTGATGAAAGGTAAAAGAAAAAGAAAACCTTACCTTACCAAACTACACACTTTACTCCAAAGTTTGAACAAACAATTTATTTATTTATGTAGGTGGACGTATTTTCCACAAGCCTTATGAAAATTCTAGACAAAACATGTCCAATAATAAAATTATTCAAAGTCGGCAAGCCGCAGTGCAGTGGAGACAACGTATCTTTGAATAATGGAAGAGGTAGCAGAAGTCATCCAAATATTTTTGTGTTACATCCTTGGACGATGTAAAAAATAAACTGATAACAGACTATATTTCAGATACTGATTGAAAATTTCTGAGAAGGAAATTCTTCATCATGCAAATAATAGAACATCCCAGAAATATTCATATATGTGGTACTTACTTCTCGGAATTTGTCAACATTTCTGGAAAAAAAGGACTCGTCTTAAATGAATTAAACAACATTGATGCAAAGTAAAGCCGGCTAAAAAAGCTCAGTTTTAAAAGCTCTGTCGAACTGTAGAGTTAACCTGTGCAGTTCAAACTGACGTGTGTAGGCAAAACCGAGAACTGTACAGTTCGACTGTGTAGATTGACGTGTGTACGTCAGTTTGAACAGCACAGTTAAAAAACTGAACGTCTGTCCCCGGCGTAACACCGTAAGATTTATTACACTGTAGACATCATTTAATAAATATTATAAATATATATGAAAATATAGCATAGTGTGGTATTATCAAGCCCCATTCCAAGTTTCGCGTCATAAAGCGGCAGAGGGCGCTCGAGAGCTGCATTGACGCTCAGCATGCTCTGCATAAACGCTGCTTGAGTTGCGCCAAACTAGATACTTTCACTCAGCTCTCATTCAATTTTATATAAAAAGTTTTTATTGAAACTTTGGTGATCCTGCGATTTAACCCTTTCCAGCTCATACTAAATTGTTAAATATCCAGATAAATTTATGTGCTCATTTAATCGCGCACAATAACTACTATTTAACAAAAAAACAAAACCAAAATTGGTCAATTAATTAAAAAAAATCTCATATAATATTTTTGGTTTTATTTCTTATCATTGTTTTCACTTATCGTTGTTACATTTATTAAAATTGCAGGAGATTTATTTAGTGTGTGCAACTTACACTTTTCTTTATTTCAGTGTAAGCCGCCGCCGGCAGCGGCACCGACGCGCGGTGTGTCTGGCGCGGCGCCAACACAAACACTAATTCTCAGGACTCGTTACATAATTGCTACGTTTTTGCAGCTCTCGGCTACGCTCAATTGTGCATTTTCATATTCAGCTTTTAGCTTCAAGTTCTCACTTATATCTTATTATCCGTATATGAAACGTTAATAAATAAATATTATTAATTTGTCAATTGTTTATAGTTTACGCCATCTATACTAATATTATAAAGAGAGAAATTTTGTATTTTTTTGTATTGAAACAACTCAAGAACTACGTTGCCGATTTCAAAAATTATTTTATCATTAGAAAGCTACATTATCCCCGAGTTACATAGGCTATATTATTTAACTCCACGCGGATGAACCTCGCACAACAGCTAGTAACTGTATACAGAGCTTTTAGTAGAATATTATGTTATGTTTACAAAGATCACTTCTTAAGTTATATTAGTAATATAGTAATGGTTTTAAAATGTTTAGCAATTCATAGGAAACCAAATCCTGATAATTCAATTATCATCCTTTCGAAACTAAGAAAACAACAACATTAATTTTAATCTAATCATTTAATGATTCTACTTACAACACTGGTAAAATATTTTACAAGCTTTTTAAGCATCAACGTTTAGAGGCATCAACCTTAATATTTAGACGGCTACGAGACTACGGGTCTACGGGGCGCTACGCGGCAACTCATTATAACGCTGCTTCTGACACTCGAGTTACTTGCACTAATTTTTGGACCGCGAATGTGTAATGGATACGGTCTTGCCTTCCCCTAATTAAGTTTTACATCGCCCAAATTTAAAATTAATTATACAGCTTTCGACTTTAATTATTTAAGCAATTTTACGTATTAAATAAATGGTGAAAAATATTTAAATACACCTTTAAAATAACGATTATATTCTCTTCTTCAGAATATAAGTATCATTTTTTAGACACGTTGATTTAATTTGAGGTACCCCGTCGTTTCACTTTTTAAGTACCAGTATAGTGTTGCAATTTGCTTTATCTTGTAATAACATTTAACTTCAATTTAAATGTCTCTACGGTTATTTTTGTACTCCGGTTATTTAACCGCCTTAAAAATCATAACCGCACAGAGTACATTATTTTCATAAGCTGAGCCGTCTTTAATGAAGAACTTTCAGACAGTACATTTGTTAGCCTTTACTGTGTTAAACTTCTTTGTAAGCGACTTGTGAGGCTTTGACGGCGGGACGCGGTGGGACGCGGTGAGGCGCCGGTCGCGTTTGTAAACTTAGTCCAACTCTCAGAGTATAATTATCGTTAAAGCCACACTCTTCATTAGCCAGTACAAAATACGTGTTAAAGAAAATGTTGCTAGTGAAAATAATAATTACCGTAAACATATTAACTCACAAAATAATAGTCACAGAATATCTTCTAACCGTTTAATGTCTTTTGAACGCAACATGTTATAAGAGCGTCGGTCGTTCAGGGGTTTAGCTCTCGAAATGTATTCTGCAGATCTAGAGATCGAATCCCGCCACGAACCAAAGTATTTTTCGATTTTCGAATTTCACATGCACCTACATATTCACCCGACGCTCTTACGGAGATGGAAAACATAGCACATATCTGCGAATAAATTCTAAGATACGAGTATGTGAAGTCGACCAGCCCGCACTGGGCCATCGTGGTTGACTATGGCCTAGTCACCTCTTAGGATAGACTCCGCGCCCCGAAAGTGAGGCCGAGTAGTCAGCTGGTGATGATGATAATGATGTTATATGAATGATGTAACAATGAGACAGACTTGATGTTTACTTGATAGCAAATGTGAGCTCTCATTATCTTTGAGAAAACAAACTTAACATATTGTAAACAAGTCTACATAATAATGTCTACATATCGCACTGGCAGGAGAAGGCCTTATTATTTTCAATTAAAACGGAGCTTCCTGTTAATAAATTATCGATGAAATTGTGAAAGGAAACTTAATAAGATCTGCTTTGGGAACATTATATAACAACATGTACTCGTATGTTAAATTTGACTGCAGAATGTATTTTCTAACTGAAATTAAAGGTCCAGCTAATAGAAATTCAATATGCATGTTTACATCACAAAAAATGACTCTTTATAGTACATATCATATTCTTTATAATCTAGAAAAAATCAAAACGCATGTTAGTACTAAAAAAGTGCACAAACATTTTAAATACGACAAGAAACCACCAAAAAGAGCAAAAGGCATTGAAGCACTAAAAGCGTATGCGATGCGATTAAATGCCGAAAAAAAGGCAAGCGAAAGTAGTTGTATGGCAAGAGGCGAGGAGGCGTACATATGCAAGAGGAGAAACCGAGCAATTAAAATTACCAGTAGAAACGACGCCGGCCGCTCAATATGGAAGCCTTCCAAAGTATTCCGTCGAGGCTCGCTAATTTTCTCAGCAGTTGCACAAAGTAATTTATGCAGCCATTAATAAAACATGAGCACGTAAACGCGTTGACGCAGGTCAGTCGGCGCGACGCCGCCGCCGCACGCCCGCGGACACGCGGCCTGCATTCACTTTACAAATAGACTAATCTAATGTTACGTTAATGTGTATTTGAATAAATAATTTATTATTACTTGATTACATGTTAACTGTATGAAAAGTCTAATTTAATGAACGTCGTGTATTTCAAATTACGTATCTCTGGTCGCGAAGAGAGTGTTGAGGGCCCCTCAGCTCGGGCCCGCAAATAACGATCCTTCATCGAACCACAACACTTCCTTTGTGCTCGCGACGAACAGTCTCAGTCACTTCAGAAACTCTCCGTACAGTAACTAGGCATTTTTCTATAGAATACGATAACAAGCAATAATCGATTTAAAACAGAAGACTGTACCTCTTTGACATTCCTAAATAGTACCTAATTAAATAAAAATAAATATAATAGAATTTAACATAGATCCGTGCACATCTTATCTTTTAGAAAACCCTTTACTTAAGCACATTATTAAACATTATACTCTCTTAGTATAATTGTTATATAAATTACCCTAATGTAAATATAGGTCACGATATCCAAATAGGTCGCTGGCTGGAAGATCCCGGCCAATGTTCTGTACGAGGAAAACTAAAAGTCGTGCTCACGGCGACGGCGACGGCGACGTCGGGCGACGAGACAAACGAATGCACGGCAGCGATCCGCCCGACTCCATATTAATTATGCCCTCAACAGACATAATTACACCTCTAACTATCTCTACCGGTCGTATTTATGAGAGAGCTCGGCGTACCTCGGTTATTTGCATTGTCTTCTCTGTGTATATTTAGATTTTCATATTTTGCATTTTAAAATACAAATGCCTTTTGTTAAAGCTTAATGTAAAAACATTTACTTGGTAATAAAAACTCCTCGTGCTCTAACTATTTACTACATTTTGTAGGTATTTACTATAAATAAAAGTCTAAAGTATAAGGTTTTACTTTTTTTCGTACTCTTAAAATATACACTTGCTTTTTAAATTAATTACACCTTTCGAAGCAAAACACCGATCTTACGTGTAATCTACAGACATCAACAACTATTGAGTGAGATATATTGAACGTATTAGTATAAAGCTATATCTTATAATTATGTTTAATTCAAAATACGGCGAAAGGAAGTCGAAATCATTGCGCGAGTTGACGCAGCGCATGCGCGCCCTCCACGCCTGCGCACAAACACTTAACCTCAATACGAGACATGTTTTTGAATGAAAACTTTATTCTGAGCCGGTCCGCATAACCGCTTTCAGTCGGAATCAACGAGTACTCTTCTGTAAAGGTACCTGAGAGTATATTCGAACCGGCGAGCTCATTTACAATTATCACGGCCTGCTTAGGTATGGATACCTAAGTAGGGACAGAAAAAGGTTTCATTTGAAAGAGAACTTTTTACCTTTTACGTGGTACTCTTAAAGGTTTTGTGTACATCAATATATCTACTAATATATGTGTAATTCAGTTTATTTGGTGCTTATGTAACTTAAAGAAATAATGACAATGAAATTCAATTAAGCACTTTTTCTGTTGTTATTAATAGTTTCTTAAATTGTTAAAAGATCCTTAGAATTTTTACGTAAACAGTTTCTTTTAAATACTAATTAACAATTAAATAAGACTTTTGAGTCGACTGACAAAATTACATTTACACAATCGCAACTATAATTAAAATAACAGAACCTGTAAACTTAAGTTAGTACAACTTTAGGTTCGTAGGCATTCAAGGCAGAATCAGTGTACAATGTTCAATTTGTTATACGAGAGCTTCGCATACGGAATATCTTCGTCCACACTGGGTTTCACTATAGAAAACCCAAGAGATACGAAGCCTTGTATAATGTATCAAACACAAACAGTAATTATTTAATAATTAATTTACAATACAATGGCAACATTCCGGTGTATTTTACCTAAGTTAACATAATAACTGCATACCATAATAGTTTGCTCAACATTCGTTAAAGTTGTTCCGATTTATTTCAGTCAATACGTCACCAATATAGATTTACAAAGTTAGCTTAAAAATAACTTACTTAATATTAGGAAAGAGTAAAAATAATTGTAGATATCTTCGTGTCAATGGGCAATGCAATGCCGCTTTCAAAGAACTTTTAGTGACAATGGAAACCTTTTTCAAAATCCGAGTTCACGCGACCTAATTAGAAAGCCAACTCGTCCTTTTAAAAACGTTTTGCTGAAAACATTTCTTATTTACGTTCACTCGATCATAATCAAAATAAACTAAAAAAAAATAACTTACTATTTTTTTTAATCCCCGTCACTCCTTTAAATCCAAAGTTTAGTAAAGAGTCATTGTAACATTTGTACACCAAGGTAAACGCTCTGCTAGCAAATTGCAACGGAGTCTATGAAAAGAGTGCAATTTTAGCTACCGTCGGTGCAATAAGAATTTTATTACAATATCGTGTAAAAAGTTGCAAGAATTATTTTAATTTAAATATAAGTTATTTAAAATGCAACTATTTTATTAATTATGTAATGTATGTAATTTAATTTTTTATTTTATATTTACCCGACGGTCTTACGGTGAAGGAAAACATCGTGATGCAACCTGCACATATCGGCGAGGAAATTCAAAGATATGTGTGAAGTCG
>QDHC01003053.1:456234-467384 GCA_013186455.1 Papilio dardanus tibullus
ACACCTCGCGCCCGTCCCGCTCGATGCTCCACGCGCTGCCCTCCGGACCCTATTCACATGTATTTTCCTGGAGTGGGTACTTAAGTGGTTCATTTGGACTATTTTAATTTCTTGTTTGTTTCCGCTAATCTAGGGGTTCCAGTTGCACAACACACATAATGGCGCTACAATGATTCATGTAGAATCTTTTCGTAACATCCGCAGTGCTAAGTTAAGGTAGAAATGACACGAGTTTTACCTTGTCTTGGCGCGGCGGCGGCGGTGGCGGCGGCGGCGGCGAGGCGGTCGCTCTGTTGTTCTCTCCGCGGGCTATAGTGTCACTGGAGTCGCCGAGGAAGCCATTCCTGGAGCCGGAGCCGTAGCTCTCGCCCATGCCGGCGAGCTGCGACGAGTCGAGGCTCTTGCAGCAGCTGACGGTCTCGTCGATGTATTTCATGGTGTTGATTTGTGGGTCCGCGTCTACTAATTGCAGTCTCGACTGGTTCGGGGGACTCAGACTCCTAGAGAGGTTGCAATCATCCATGGTGGCCAGCAGAGCTCGGTTCCTCGCGTTCATCTCTCGGACGTCCATCGAGCCTTTGTCGGCGTCGCTCAGAGTGACCATCTCAGCGCTCTCCGCGATCGCCTCGAGCAGTTTCCCGTCGTCGGACAGCATGGATGTCGGACGCTGCCCTACTCCGCTTTTGTCGAAATGTGTCGGAGTGTTTGCTGGCGTTGTTTCTAACATAAACAATACACGTTTTAGTTCGTTGTAGCAAAAGATTACAAAGTTATTAGTCATAGTACTTGATTACTCCCGAGCTTCTATACTAAGCCGCTTGTACGCGGAGAACAAATATTGCTTAGCGCCCTAATTAGCTCACTAGAGCAATTTCATGCCACAGGCGTAACTTTATTTTCCTAAATAGCTCATAAAATAAATATGAATTGTCCAAAGTAATATTTGTCATACGCAAACTGTTTTCAAAGCTTAATGCGCCCGTGACCTGCTTTTCTGTGACCATTCATACATTTTCGTGTCGCTGATTAAGAAACGTTAAAGACCAGGGCTTTGTAAACGTCAACGCTCCACGAATCCAGGTCAACATTTCCCTCATTAAAATGACTTTATTGCATTTGTTGGAAATTTAATACCACCCTTCAGCATTTTTTACACAAACTGTTCCTTTTTTTATATCGCAGGAATCTTTAACCTACTGCATACCATAAATACATTGCACGATCTGAGGATTTACATTTTGTAAAACACTTTGTCTTATTATTTGTTAACGGTTAACCGGTTAATTATACATTAACAGAATCTATCGTACCGTTGGATAATCCTAATGTGAAGTTAACAGGAGTTGCCGAAAGGCATCGTCGGTAGTAGGGCACGAGGAAGATCCGCACGAGCGTCGCCACGAGCACGCCCAGCCCCACCGACACCGACAACGCTATCCACATCGGTATGTTGTCCATCGAAAGTACTGGAACAATCAAATATTCGATAACTTTCGAAAAACAGCAGAGTTCACCAGCATCTTTCTGCCTTACGTCGTAGGTACCTACTACTGAAACATTTTTGGTCTCTGTATACTTACACTTGGGACCATCATGCACGACACTGACAACATTGACGGCTACAGTGGCACCATAGAAGAACGGCAGCGCGCGTAAACCGGCCACGAGCGGCTCGCGCGCGCGCAGGATGAACCGCCGCACCAGCCAAAACATCATGGCCGACACTGCGCCGCTCAGCGCCGGAGAAATGAACCACGACAATACTGCAATCGATAAACTGTACAAATATAAATGGCAACGTGAAAAACAAAAAAGATGCTACGCAATAGAAACACGAGCTTGCTAATTCAAGGCTCAAATCGTGGATTGCAACCGCTACTGGTGAGTAGCAACTCAATCAGTGGCAGTTCCCACTAACCGATAGCTCCGAGGGTAGACCAGCGTATGCCCACGGGTCCTTTAGCGGTGAGCGTGAAGCCGACCGTAGCACCGACTACTGAGTGCGTGCCGGAGACGGGCAGGCGCAGCGCAGTCGCCAGCAGGAGCCAGGCTGCGCCCGCCAGCAGCGCGGCCAGGCAGCCCGCCGCCAGCAGCCGCTCGCCGCCGTCCGTGTACAGCGACACGTCCAAAATACCCTTCCGCATCGTATCCGATACCTTATAACCTACAGGGTAGTGGTTGCTTTACGTCTCGTCTCTATTTTACTTCTTTACGGTACCTATTTTCAAGTGCGACAGGGTATACGATTCGCAATATTAGTTCAAGATTTTTTAAAATTCCAATTAGAATCTGATAGGATTTGTCAATTAACGTCTGAAAACTGCATCAAGTCACTCTTCGTTTTCTGCAACTCCACGAACAGCGCGTAATTTGCGTGTGAAAACTTTTTAAATATCGCCTTTATACCGTTATAAATAAGCAATTAAAACTCACCAATTAAAACAGCTCCCGCGATCTCGAAGATGGTGGCGAGTATACACGCTTGTGTGAGCGTGAGTACCTTGGAGCCCACGCTGGTGCCAAACGAGTTGGCCACATCGTTGGCGCCAATGCCGAAGGCCAATATGAACGCTACCACGAATCCACATATCACCAACCAAAACAAATCTGGATCGTACGGTTCCATACTATTATTTTATTCTTTAATTCTATTGTATTTATTATTTTCAATCCCTATATAGCACCTATGCAATGTAGATATTCTATTTATTTTAACGCAACGAAACAACCAACAATGAGCTTTGCTTCTTTTTATAAAAACGGTTAAAACATCTCACTAACAATCCTCTTCTCCAACAGTCATCGATCCTTAGAAAAATAGGTTTAAATACAGACTTAAGTTATAAAGAAGATACTAAAAGTACTTTTCCTAACATTTATAAATGATGAAAATATTAAAAATAATTCAAGTCGGTTGTTGGTGATTGTGCGTCACAACGTTGTGTGTTTGAGACGCGTTTCGATTTGGAGATATGTGTTGGATAGTTTTGGCTTCATCTCTGTAAATAAATAAAAACTGTGTTACATTCGTAGAAAATTACTAACTTAAACGTCAAAAGATCCACGATCAAAGTAAGAAAATAAAATATTGTTCATAATTTAAAGTTACCATTATGGTTTCAGTCGATAAATCGTGATGCGAAAATGAATCATGAAATTGAGTGTACCATGTGGCCTGTTCCTATACATGGCATCCTTGATATTGATTATACGTTCCGTTCAATATTCCGGCAATAAAATATTAAGGCCGACGAAAAAAACAGGATGATGTGACTCCAAATTAAGATTTGAAGTAGCGTTTGCGTCACACACTGATTATTTCTATAATACACATAACTACGTTATATTGTAAGCAAGCGTGAATGCCAGTGATCTATTTTAGGGTTTCACTTTTACTGATAGCTATTTAAACGCCTAATACATCTAATTAATTAAGTAAACGTGTTAATCGCGTACTTACTTTTGGAAAGTGGAGTATTTTATAATACGGAACGTCTTAAACGATTTAAGAAGCACGAGATATCACCTTTGGCCTCTCAGCTGTGTACTGAAGTAAAGTGGGGTCGCGCAAGTCAGGCCTCTGGCACAATAGAGCATGCGCCGAGGAGTCCGCCACCCCGCCGCGCACTCACCCTCGCCCCTTACCGCCCCATCTTGCGTCGACCACTCTATTTGCGATTGTTTGCACAAGAACCCCTCCTGGAATCGCAACAACATAAAAATGTATGCTCCTAATAGTAAGTTACACAACAAAATGTGTACCTACTCTCACATAACGTAATTCTTTATATCAATACAACAGTTTTATAATTTAAAACTAATAATTTCCTTTGATATATTTTATAACGAATGCAAATGTAACTTTGTTCTGTTTAATGTCTTATCCGCCATCGTGAAATTTTCCATACATGTAGAAATAACCTTTCGAAGACGGTTATAAAGATATTAAATTAACCTTTAGTCCCGCAAATAATTTCCCTTTTATAGATGAAACAACAATACTCATTTTAAATATGACAACGTCATATTTAGTTTATGTGGTTTCTAAGCTACTAAGTAAAAAAATATTTCATCAAAAAATTATCAAGTTATACTCGTATTCAAGAAATTTATATACGTACTACCAAAGATATATTATACTGTAGATGGATCACTCGAGGCCTAAAAGTGAGGCATTTTCTTTGACCTCCGGAGGTCAAACGTAGGGAGATTTCCCCTATTGTTAACCTCTAAATTACCTTTGCCGACCTAAAAAGTCGACCGAATGTAACCTCTTTTCTCAAATTAAAATTTTATTTCATAGTATTTACTAAAGTTTAATATTGTAATTTATAGAGACATTTTTAAAACGCTAATTAATAATAGTCTTTGTAAAAAATTGTTTTAAATAAAATAATAATAATGAAAAACGATAATTAACGTTTTAATGAATGTTTTAGTTTATTCTACTGTTTATTTAAAAAAAATAAAAAAAAACAATTTCCCAAACTTGGGATTTTTTTTCATGATACTGGCAAGTTTTTTTTTAATAATTTCTTTCTTGGCACGCTTTTTAACGTCAAATTAGTATGGAGTGTTCCCTCTATGTATAATATCTCTTTGCGTACTACTATACTAGTATATAAAGTTCTTGCTCGTGTTATACGAGTCGTATACATGAAAATCAAATTAAAAATAATCTAGTGAGAAACTATGTATACAATAAATAATACGCGAATAAGAAGCCCGCGAAAAGCTACCTTACTAATATTATAAATGCAAAAGGTTGGAAGCAATGAGATATTATACATAGAGGGAGCGCTCCATGCTAATTTGACGTTAAAAAGCCAGGAAAGAAATTATTAAAAAAAAATCTTGCCAGTATCATGAAAAAGTTTCCAAAGTGTGGGAAAATGTGTGTGTGTCTTTTTTATTTTTTAAAAAAACAATAGAATAAACTAAAATATTCATTTAAACGTTAATAATCGTTTTTCATTATTATTATTTTATTTAAAACAATTTAAATCCAAACAATTTTTAACAAAGACTGTTTTTGTTTTATGGTTGTTATACTTTTTTAATTAGCGTTTTAAAAATGTCTTTACTAATTACAATATTAAACTTTAGTAAATACTATGAAATAAAATTTAAATTTGAGAAAAGAGGTTACTTTCGTTCGACTTTTTATGTCGGCAAATATAATTTAGAGGTTAACACTAGGGGAATCTCCCTACGTTTGACCTCCGGAGGTCAAAGAAAATGCCTCACTTTTAGGCTTCGAGTGTTCCATCTACAGTATAATATATCTTTGGTTGGAACTATGTTTGTTTAAAGTTATCTCCAGAACAGCTGAACGAATCTCCATCATTAATACTCGTATATTATCTCTATAAAATTTTGGTACCTATGTAAAACTAAAATATAGAAAATAGGCCTCTATTTTCTTACCACTATTTTTTTTCGCGCGGTCGGAGTGGTGGGCAGCAGGTACTTAAATTATCAAATCGTTAATTGGTCAATTAGGAAAACCCTAAGCGTAGATCTTCCATTCTAAATCTACCCTAAGTAGAATCATTTATCGACCTTATATTGTTATTTATTTTTACGTGAAGTAAGTAAATTGCTTTGTAGATTTATTGTATAATTGCTTCGGGGCCAACGGCCCTGAAAACCTTTCCATTAAAACAATCATGAACTTTTACAAAATGTATCTCTTCGCGTTAACCCTTTTCACTACTAATTGCCGCCAAAAATCTCAAACCAGCGGCTAGAACTTACCTGTTGGTTTAAACTACTTAGTTTGTTTTTGTGAAAAGGGGATTGTAGAAAATACTGTAGAAAGCAATGTAAGCCTTCTTTTTACTAACCGAATAGTTTAACGCAAAAATTGGTATACGGTCACCTTGTATCAATGAAAGAGATAGTAATCAAATTGGAACAGAAAAACTTAGAAGCAGGTAAGAAAGAATCGTCGAAAGGGTTTAAGGATTTAAAGTTAAATATTTTCGAAATAGAGGTGGTGAGAAACAAAACCAAACTATAAAAATTGCATAAACAAGAAAAAAAAAATCACACTTGCAAACGCAACAATGCGACCACAAACTATAACGCTGACAGCTGACAATGACATTTATTTAGCTCGAAGTCGAATGTCAAAAGTTTTGATTTTTGATTCTGTTTGATTCTTTCATAACTTCACACATAAAAAAATAAAACCAAAATTAATATCGATATAAAATATGTAACACTGAAGTTTAAACAATTAGAAAACAACCGAACATTTTACAATGTTCTTTCGAAATGTTCAGTCCCTTGGAGAGCTGACAATCTGCTGGTGAGATAAATCAGTGATGAAATATTATACTTTTTTGTGTAATTTTCCATTTCAAATTTGTTTATTTTTAGCAAACCAGAGCTTATTAAATTAGGTTCTAGCAGATTAGGATGCGGACGTCTGCAACTCCAAAATTCATTTCATAACCGGCGACTCGTCAGGAAACCGAGACTCGAGCCCAATCCGTTAGAGAGTCTAAGCTACGAGTCCACTCCATTAAACTCCAACGGATTATTAAAACCGTTTCTTTTTACTATAGGGGTAAGTGCATTTGCAATAATTACATTTTTCCAATATCATAAAACTTGGTTTTCCCTCTTGTAAAAATGAAGTACATATTATTTTCATATTCAATAATGTTAGGTCTCCACGGCAAGTATCGTTGGATGTGTTATATGGGAATATGAAAATCTGCGGATCCATGCAGCCTCATTGCTCAGAAAACCTGGCACCTGGCTGAATTCTCAACAAAAGAAATATTCATCACATTCAGTAAGTTATATTATTTGGATGATAAATTTAGTGTTTATATAGACTTGTGTTAAATTCCAACCTTGATACTTACAAATGTTCTTATATTTTAGAAATCTGAAACAAATCAAGTGACAAGATGGTGGAACTCACTCAGACCAAGTGACAAAGTGTTCTATCCCATTTTTGCTGCAAATCTGTTAGTATTTGGCGCTTGGAGAATAAGATCCCTGCATCCTTTCATGGTCAAATACTTTTGTTCAAACCCAGGAGGAGGTATGCAGTTCCTTCCGTTACCTTTATTTTGTATTTTGAATTAAGAATAAGATGGTTAACTTTTTTTTTTCAGCTGCAAAATGTATACCAATGGTACTGTCCACATTCAGCCATTACTCACCTTTCCATTTGGCAGCCAATATGTATGTTCTGTACAGTTTCATGCCAGGTACAGTTGATTTATATACTATTTTCTAGTGTCAAACTAGCCTCAATGATTTAAAAAGATTAGTGATATTACTGTTAGATCAAATCATCAAAATTTATAGATAAATTCTTGGAATGTACATAAGACATGATATGAATACAGTTGGACCTGATAAGCGAAAGTAAGGGACGGCAATATTTGTTATAGAGCTTTCTTGCATATCCAGCTTTGACTGTATACATTTACATTGTTTTATTTTTCTATCGGCAATGTAGGTTAAATTTTTGATTATGGAGAAAATTGCTTTGATAATATTTTGATCCTAACAATATTTTGTTTTTTTTTTCCAACAGCCGCTGTGGCATCTCTGGGCAAAGAACAGTTTGTGGCCATGTACTTGAGTGCAGGAGTTATAAGTAGTTTGGCCAGTGTACTATATAAAGTTTTACTGAATCAACCAGGCTTAAGTCTCGGAGCTGTAAGTTGGGTTTTAAGCTATTTAGACATACTAGATCAGGGAACCGAATAGGATAAAAATGATTAAATTTTTAGATTTATGTGATTTAATACAGTGCTCCAAAAAACCATAACAATAGTTGACTGTGGGATCACAATTGATTCATAAAATTAAATTAATAATTTTGATCCTACAGTCAAACTATTTTTATGGTTTTGTGGGGCACTGTATTAAATCACATAAATCTTTAACATTATAATTGCGAATGTTGCGATGGCTGAATGTTTGCACAGATGTAAAATATAGTTTGGAAGAACACATTGGTTACTGTTTTTTGAATTCCTTGAAGACTAAATCACGGGCTATATAAATAAATAGCATTTATGCACTTATATTTTGGATCTAAAATTCATTATGTTACTATGAAAAAAGAGTGTGTATGTGATATGAGTGGACATGAGTGATTCTTATGCTATATAATCTTTCCAATAGTCACAAAATTGTTTTGTCACTAGTAGTATGTATATTTAATTTTTCCAGTCCGGTGCGATAATGTCAGTATTGTCATTTGTCTGTCTGCAATATCCTGATACAAGATTAAGTATAATCTTTTTACCGATGTACACATTTGCTGCGGGCTCGGTGAGTGTTTAATAATTTTTTATGTATAAAATAGCTGTTAAATAAAAACTTTCCCGTTTGTTTACATGTCTAATGCCACAAAATTTAAATTTGCATTGATTTTATTAAAGATACATATAATTTTATTGACAATATTTAATACCAGTCCGAGGAGTCCTATACTGAGAAATGGGTCAATTGTAATAGTAGTCTAAATAAAAATATAATAATACTACTTAAGTTTTTTTGTTATTTTAGGCTATTAAAGCTATCATGGCTGTTGACTTAGCTGGAGTTGTATTGGGTTGGAGGTTCTTTGATCATGCAGCACATCTCGGAGGGGCATTATTTGGAATGTAAGCTAAGTTTTTTTTGGCAGTTATTCCATTATCTCTGCCAATCCTTTGTTACCAAGTTAAATTTATTATTAAACTGACCATTATTTTCCAGAGCTTGGTGCTACTGGGGCGGTCAACATGTTTGGGGAAACCGAGACAAATTCCTTCAGTATTACCATAACTTTAGAAAGGACACAAGATAACAATTTGGGAAAACAAAAATATAGATACAATATTTTCTTCCTATTAAAAAAAATAGGCAGAGCTGAAAAAAGTTATTTGTTTATTTATTTTACTATCTATTTTAGATATCTAAATAATTATCACTGATTAAAAAAAAACTATTTCATTTTATGAAAATCTTTTATTTAGTTATGTACAAAAATATAAATTATTTTAAATGCATCATTGTTACTGAAAGTTACACTGAATGAGTATATAAAACAGAAATGCCGTTTTGTTTACAAAATGAAAGCAATTAAGCTTTTAAGATTTTAGCATGGAAATCAAAATGTTCACCGATGTAGGTAGATATATAATAGTAAGAGTGGTCGTATCCTTCCCGCAGATTGAGTATCACGGGCACTTCAACAGACCTGCAAGCCTTCACCAAGTTTTCAGGCAGCAATTGCTTTTCAATGTAAAACTTATCCGCTGCACCCTGTTAAATAAAAAAAGGACTAAAATTAAATTACATACAAACAAATTAAGGCTACATTGTATCCAATACTATGTGATCAAGTTAAGTTCATAAATAAATTAAAAACACAATACAACAAAAACATATCCCCATAAGAGACTTAGTTAATTAGTAAAGTTCAAAATAAAAGATCCTATATACCTGATCCAAGAACAGAGTTAGTGGTGGTCCCTCGTATTTTTTAACTAACTCGGTGGCATCCCATTCCTTCCATGTATTCTCATCATCTCCAAGATATCCAGTGAAAGCTTTAACTCCCCAAGGACAGGCTGTAGGGTTGCAGATAGGAGCAAAAGCACTAACTGACTTGTACAGTCCTGGGTTACGTAATGTAGACACTAGGGCACCATGACCGCCCATGCTAAAAAAATGTAAAGTCAATTTTTGACATGGCCACAATAAAATTTGGACCTATCAACACAAATATGACAACCTCTAGACCAGGTATGGTGAACCAATGGCATACAATATTCTGGACATGTCACTAATCAGAAAATGTATCAAGCATTAAGAAAAATATACCAATGACGTATTATATGATGAGAAAACGAGAGTGATCTCTACACCACTTCCTTACTATAAACATAGTCAAGATTATTTAATGGCATGTTTGTTATTTTATTTTGTCTTCTACAAAGCTACACCACCCCTGGCCTAGACTATATCAGATATCAACATAATATTTACCTGTGTCCCATAATTCCAATCCTATCGGAATCAACTACATTACTAAAAGCTTTGAGTATCAAATCATACAGCTCTTTGTTCAAATAACTACCCATTCTATAGTTATTTGACCACGGTTCCTTGCCGGCATCCAGGTAAAATCCAGCAGAAACACCAAAGTCCCAAGACTCATCATCACCAGGTATTTTCACTCCTCTTGGAGAAGTATCCGGCCCAACAACAATGATGCCATGCTCGGCCGCATATCTGCAATGACAAAATGATCACATCCAAAATGAACAATTTTGATAAGAGTAACATAAATAATGCTAAGGTCATTGTTACAATGATAGTGATAAATAGCTAATTAAGATTCGGATTGTTAAAATAAATTAAGAATCTTGCAATGTCGGGCCATATTAAAAAGAAGATAAGGCCCATGTTATAAAAAAATCCTGTGTAATTATATATTTTTGGTTGGTAATCATGTTACTATTTAAATCATAAAAACAACATACCTTTGGAAACCTGACTTGGTGATAAAATTTTGTTCATTGCAAGTGAGGCCAGATAAATAAAAGATGACAGGTAATTTCGCATCCCCTCCATCAGCTTGAGGTGGCAAATAAATAGAGAAGTTCATTTTACATTTTAATTCAGCGGATTCATGGGTATATACTTTTTGCAATCCACCAAAAATTTTATTAGATGACACTAATTCCAAGGAATCCATTCTTAATTTCTGAAATAGGTAAATCAAGTCAATGAAAGTAAAAAATCTATTTTACTAAATGTCTAAACTGAAACTAACATTTTGTATATCCAAGTCTTGTAGCATAATTAAATCTTAATTACCGACTTAACTGAACAAGAGTTAGTAATGAAATGACAAAGTACAGCATATCACTGTGATTGTGCGAACTGTAAATAACCAATTGATAATTATACCAATCGTCTCGCAAAGTTAGGTTAGTTCGCCGGTAATGATTTTTAAGAGTATTTTAATTTAACCACATTACCGGGCATAGTAACAGCATAACCTTTTCATTAATATAAATAATATGCAATACTTGATATAAGTATTGTTACGAGAGTCTTCGAATAATTTTCAGTTATTGATTAGCACAAAGTTTACTAACCTTTTCCTCGCCGCTTTTTCT
>QDHC01003053.1:467785-494141 GCA_013186455.1 Papilio dardanus tibullus
CTTCAGTTTTTGTGTTACTGCTCGGACCGTTTTCTTAGTATGCAGTGCGCAGTCCACTATAACGTCCTTGGGGAAAACTATGGGTTTGGCAGGCGATCGCGGTAAACAGGAAATTACTTTTCAGTGTCATTTTTATGTGATTAAATTTTTTTCATGTAAATTTTGAATCAAACATGACAACACTGAATAATTTTAAGGTAATTTTTTTAGGTAAAATTGATAAAAGAAAAACATTTTTTAGTCAAAACATTTTATTAAAATTATAATACAAAGTGATGTTATTTCTCAATACATAATTATAATGATTGGTAGTTATGGATACAGGTCATTTATAATCAAAGTTACAAACATTTCAAATTGCGTTTCCAGCAGCAAGCAGTACTTTTAGAATTTAACTTACCAGTGTACTGTTTGTTACTTAAGCTTAAAAAAATACTAGTTTATTAATACTTGAGTTTCATTATATAGTAATGAGTAGATTAGGAATCTTAATTATTCCAAGATATCAGATCAGATACAAAAATTGAAATAGCTATGTAATACCATACGTTATTGAGTTAATTCATCTCTATTTGTTTTCCATGCCAAATAGGTATTCCAGAACAATGCCACAGTCTGGACAAGCAACACTTGATATTGCAAGGGAACATAATAAAAATTAACAATTTGTATAAATGGCCAAACATAATAATTTGCTTTTAGTATATCTAAATAATTAGATTGAATATCTTTTTTTATAAGTTCTAAAGATTTTCCTTGCATTACACCCAAAGTTGTAAGGAAAAAAATAAGAAAACTTGGAGCAAAAACTGCCTGATCTACAAACACTTTTTTCAGTGCTACAGTTTTACCCTTTGAGCCGATGTATTTATTTAGAAATCCATACCAAGCTCGTAATGCTGGGCCCTGAAACAAAAAGATTAATAAAAATATATATATTTGGAGAAGATATAAGAAGTATTATGATTTGATTCATACAAGAATGCATGGTGAACTTGAAACAAGTTGGCGTTGTAAATGTACTTACACCAGCAAAAAATCCTATTGATGAAAACCTTAAAGTTCTGACAAAATCAACATTTTTGACAGATTTCTTTTCTACTAAAGTTTGAGATATGTAATCACCAGCACCCATTAGGGCTCCAGTTTGAATTGCTTGGACTAAATATGGATGTTTGTGGAGGATTTTTTGATACAATTTCAGAATGTTTCGGGCAGACATTTTTTGTAAATAAATTTCTCTGTACTGTTTGTAGAAAAGTTATTCAAAAATGTTCTAATTTATACAACTTTACTATGGTCATGGAAAACAGTATACTTCAGGTATACTTTATAAATATACGCGAGAACGTCAATATCGTCATTATTATTGTTGTTCAACACGTGTTTAAAATCTATGTTTGCACTTAATAAATAAATTGAAAGTCTACTAGATCTGGGGTATAAAACATTTCAGTTATGTCTAGTATTCATTTGCCACTTATTTTCATTCTCAATGCTATTATATTCTTAGAAAATATAATTTCTGATTAAAGTTTAAATATCCTTATTATGTTTCACCGGTAGGTGTGACAGTGACACTGACAATGACAAGCAAAGTTTTGATTTGACATCTTATAGCACAGAGAAGAAATGTAGAAAAAGTTTGGTCCTTCAAAATCATTATAAAAACAAGTACATATATTACATAATATAGCGTTGCAACATAATAGGTATGTTATGAAGGTGTTTTTGTTGTAATATCCATTTAATGAAACAAAAATAGATTGGAAAGTACACACCAAACAAAATTTTACATGGGTTCACCTAGCAACATTTAATTTTTCTTATTTCTTACTTGCAGTACCAATAATTGTGGTATCTGTTGTACATTATCTATAGCTAGCTTCTTTGAGCAATGGATAATAATTTTATCGGTATTTGAGTTGTGTTTCTTAAAAATTAATATTGAAATTCGTTTACTTTGTGCAAGTATCGACATTAAACACATTCGCAACGATGGACAAAAGAAAATTATCCACTGCCGGAGATAGTCTGTACCAAATATTGCAAGTTCCCAAAACTGCAACGCCAGAAGACGTAAAGAAAAGCTACCGTAAATTAGCTCTAAAGTATCATCCTGATAAAAACCCGAACAATCCTGAAGCAGCTGACAAGTTTAAAGAAGTAAATCGTGCTCACACAATTCTCAGCGATACAACGAAGAGAAATATTTATGACAATTATGGATCACTTGGACTTTACATTGCGGAACAATTCGGAGAGGAAAACGTCAACGCCTATTTTGTTGTGACAAGCACCTGGTGTAAAGCTTTGGTCGTGGTATGCGGCATTTTGACAGGATGTTACTTCTGTTGCTGCTTATGCTGCTGCTGTAACTGCTGCTGCGGCAAATGCAAACCGCGCCCTCCCGAAGAGTCCGGAGATTATCACACGCTCGAGAGAGACGACTCGGACGGCGTGCAGGCGGTGACCGTGCAGCCGGGAGGCGAAGGGCGCCCCGCCGGCGAGCAGGCGCCGCCCATCGCCATGCCGGCGCCCCCGCCGAACGTGGCCACCGCTGCTTCCGAAAACACCGGCCTCAACACAGGTGGGGTGAATTATGGAATTTCACATTAACATTATTCCCTCAATTTCAATTAAATTTAATCATTGCATAATGTTTTAAGATGGATTACAATTTATCAAGACTCGTTTGATATAACATTTATATCTATGATATTGCTTACAAATTGTAGCTGTGTTATTATATACCCAATTACTTCAGAGTTGTTTCAAAATATAAGCTGATATTGTTAGGAATTAAAATGTGTACTAAAGTTGAACACCAATAAATCCTAGTGACTAACAATTATTATTCATGTTAGTACATAACATTATCTAATCTTACATTTTTTAACGAAAATTGTATTGGATCTTAGTTGTATATGAGTTAAAAGAAATGTGTTGTAAAATTTAATTTTCAGTATTTATGTTACATCTGTAATGTCAGTTCTGTTGGTATTTTAAGAATTATTGCAAGTAAGATAAAGTATCACATTTCTCAATTTACATCACAATTATATCTTATATCATTAGTATTGAACAGTATTTGTATTACATTGAAGTATTCTTTTGTTGTATAATTTACTTATTGACTCCTGTATAATGTACATGTTGGATCGACCTGATTTGTTTTCATGACAAATTCAAATATTTTCTTTTTTATTTATTTATAATGTCCCCCAACTTGTGACGATTATGTACTTCCATATGACATTATTATATGTGTGGTGACAAAGGGACCTTTGTTATTCAATGTGTCTTATTGTATTGTTACTCAATTATATAGTCCTTTCACTTGATGAATATAGGTTATTGTTAAAATGACTTTTAAAATGCCTTAAAATTGTTGAGATTAGGATGTCATGTGTTATCCACCTTCACAATAGTATTTGGTCATAGTATTTGGTTATAATACTTATCAATAACTCCAGGTTATGCTTACTAAAGTAAGGGATATTTTAAAGAACATTTCGTGGATGACTTATGAATTTATACATTTTGCTTTTATCATTTTGAAGGAAAGGCTTTTAGTATTATGGTGTCACATGTTTTAATTAACTTGTTATCACAATTTAAGGTGACATCAACATTTAAATAATAAGCAATTAATTAACATAGATGTTATCTATATAATCTAAAAAATGCAACATTTTGAACATTGGTTATTGGATTTATTCACTGTGCTTTCTTTTCAGATTAAAAAAAAACATTCCATTGCCATTTATTTATTTAAGGTAAATTTGATCGATTACAATATTGTATGCACTCGCTTATCGCTTTTATATTAATAATGCAAAAACAATGCATGCGGCAACACTAAACAAAATAAATCTGCAAGGGGCAATGTTTTTCATTATTTTCTCTCTAAGAAATTAATAATAATTTGAATTATTTTATTAATTACATAAAACCAGTGAAATGGATGATTTCAGAAGTTTTTATCACAATTTATACAGTTATTATCTGTCAATTATTATTTTTTAACACCACAATTGTCATATCACATAGAATCAAAATTTTAGAGACCACAATATTTGTCTCACTTATAGCGGATGCTATCTAATCTGTATTCCTCACTTACAGAGGTTGCCTGTCAGTACTAGACAATAAGTCTAGTTTATAGAGGCTTCCCCAGTTCTCGCTTATCCAAGTCTATATTTATTTCAGATTTATCAACTTATGGGATATTTACATTATTTTTAGGTATGTCATTTAAAACACAGAATATGGATTTTTTCAGTATTTTATTTTTTACTAAAATGTTTTCTAATATGTACTTATAAAATGTATTTATTATTTGTAAACTAGAATCTGCTTAAACCTACGTATGTTTGGCTTATGTAAATTATTATCAATTTTAAATAATTGTTATGGTTAATAATTGTTAACATTGTAAAGAATGTGCAAATTGTTGATACATATGAAGTAAGATTTAGAACTACAAAGTCCAGGTCTGTAGATCGATAAGGAATAACTCTCTGTTTGATTTAAAAAAATATATTTGATTTTATGTTAAGTATAAGTAGGTGATAAAATAATTTGGTACACAATCTTACTATTTTATCCTATTATAGTGTTAGCTCTTCATACTTTAAGCAAGTTATTTTAGTAGTGTGTGACTACACTCATTTTGTATTAGCGATTTGATTATTTTAGCTTACGTTTACTTAAATGGAAATTGAACACAATAAGTTAAAATTTAAATAAAATTCCACAGTGACATTTAATTAGGTTTATAATGTTATTTTTCAATTATAACAATGAAAGGATAGCTCGAAATTGATTAGTATGACTTTTGCACCCCACTTTTGTACACATTTAAAAGTAATTAGACATGATAGCACTTGTGTCCATTCTATGTACATTATAATATACTGTTGTACCGTTTTTAGTGTAAAAGTGATGATGACAGACAATAGATACTGAAAATTGTCAGTTTGTAGTAATGGACTCGGGTGAGGTTGTCTTGACATGTTCTATAGTGTTATGATACTAGTCAACGAGTATTTATAATGACAAAGTGTGAAGTAATGGAAATGTTATAATGTAATTACACTTCATAATTTTCAATCAAATAAATATCTACATAAAATATTTTATCTATCATTGACAATGCCTTAGTTTTAGTTTTTTTTTCTGTCTGAAATCTAAGGATTGAAATAATCATTGTAATTTGTGTAATGTCTTGGTTGCAGGAAGCAGTATTCCCAAATACACATGAAGTGATCACAAGTAGTGTATCATATTAATAAGAGAAATGAAGAACTGACTTCTAAAATCCATCAAAACACACTTTACAAATGTAAGCCTAATAATAGTTTTGTTTTGTATGTATTTATTTTATAGTACGAATTATTTTTGCTATCATTTTTTATTAGTGGTAATACCACATGCACACAGTGTGGCCCGCTTCGTCTTGCCCGTAAAGAATGTCAAAAATTTCTGTTTAGAAATTTGTATTTTTTTTTCTCATTTATTTCATATAAATGTATTTTATTTTGTTTTATGATTTAAGAAATTTAAGTTACATATTTATAATATGAAGAATTCATAAAACATTTTTTACACATAACAATTTGTGTAATTAAAAATAACAATTTTACATATATTAGTGTATGGTTTTTAAAATCCATTTATGAGTGGTAATCGCTTCATAAAAGAGATAGATCGATCTATAATTATGCCGTTTTCATTTCAACTTATGATTTCATTTTAAGTTTTATTTTGTATCATATCATATATCAATGAAATAACATTTTGATTGTAAACAAAAGTGTATTTAAAGCTAGTTTAGTAGGCATTGCGCTAGTATATTTCCAAATTATTTATCTCTAGCTTAAAAAATTAAAAATAATTGCATGGCACTGTTGTTACCACCTTATACATAAAGGAATTTTTAAGATATATTAAGGGTGAAGGAATTGCATAAATACATCACAACTATTGTTATTTCGGTATTCGGATATGAGCATAAAGGTCATCGCTCATAAGACACATCTAACATTATTTTTGACAATGTAAAGATTTAGTAATAAAGCACGAGCACCAATTTGAAATTATTTAGATCTCAATTGCAAACACGACTTGTTATAAAGCAAAAATGAAATACAAGCAATGTACACTGAAATAGTTTGCTAGTAGTAGTAGTAAAATGCTATGTTACGTTCCAAAAAGTACCAAGACATTGTACCGTAAAAATATTTTGATCAAGCCAATTAAGCATTAATATTATTGCTGACGACATTTAAAATCAAAAGCACTAATGTCCATTTTGTACATGAATTTATTTTATTTGCCTAGTATGTGCCATTTGATACAATAACCAGAAATATTCCAGGTGTCTTAAAGTAATGTTTGTTATATATTAGTCAAACGTTTCTAAACATTATGTAAAATTTTTCAATATTTAGCAAAGTTAATGAACGATTAGTAACCATTACAATGTATAAATGTATGTAATGTTAGGCAGCTTAGCTTTCCGATTGACGAGTATTTATTGACGTCCAAGTATTATTGTTGATTCGATGTTAATAAACTTGTAAAACCAGCACCCGATTATCATTCAATATCGCCCCGAAATATTCCGTTACCCATCATTTCATCATTATAACATTTAAATTGAATCATTATTGTTTTAATATGCTAGAAAAAATATGTTAATTAGTCTAATGGCTTCATGGCTTGTGCAACACTTGGACGTGGATTCTAATCGTCTAATTCAACCTATACTAAGCAACATTTTGTTGGAAATAATATCGAACTGTCCCTTTGTATATTTTTATTACATGAAATAGTTTTAGCAGTATTTTAATAGGGTATGGAATATTTCGGAACTACAGCTCTCCGCATAGAAGAGTTTAGTTCTCCATGGCCTCGAACCAGATTAACAGAATATGACCGGATTTATAACGCTTTTGAAGCGATGTAAAAAGAAAATATGTCTATACAATCTACTACTCGATTTTACATTCCTGTAAGTAATGTTGTTTACAAGAATGTTTCGTTTACAATTAATATTTATTCACAGGCGCGCTTTCTATCCTAAAACCAAATCGATAACATTACCAACGATACTAGAACGTACGAGTGCGAGCGAATACGATGTATCCATCGTTCTGTTTCACTTCGCCGTTTGGCAACGACGAGGGGCCCATTTGGTGTGGTCAATGAGAATGTAATAAAAAATTAAATATTAACACGCTACTTTTATATTTATTTATTCATTATTTTGGTTATCGCGTCAAATTTACTTTAAGAGAACTGGCAGTATGACCTAGCTTACATATTATAGTATCAATTATTGTTAATTAAACTATAATAAGCTATGTTCTTACCTAATCTTCGTCTGATGTCTTGAAAGCGCGTGAAATAGTGCATTAGACTGGTCCATTTCCAATTTTCACATCACAATTTCCACGGGTTAGCTCAATCTAAACAAGTATCATCTTAAGAAAATCATAATGTTTTACGACATTTGATACTTTGTTTAGGCTTACTTGATGTTTTCCTAGTTGTTTGAATAACTTCATTCTCGTATATAAAAGATGTTCAGAAATATAAGATGACTAGTTCCCTAATCACTAAACCATGACTTTGTTGTACTTGCTCGTCTGTATTCTATCAAGGGTTTTCATAGTTTACGGAGATTCGAATGGTACAAATGTGTATTGTCCGTACTATAGGATAGGGCCCAAATTGGACGTGTTTGATTTGATGGGTAACTGGATGACTGTTTACACACAACCGAAAGCAGTCAATTGTTTCATGCTGAATATAAGAGGTATAACTGATGCGGTAAGTGTTATTTACATTATTAATTTAATGCATAGCTCCCTTATAATAAGTACAGTTGAGAAGTTCCCCTAAAGTCTTGTTCGCACCAGGATAGTATTTTAGTCGAGTAGCGAGTAGCATTTATCTGAACAAAGGATTTACTACTGTTCGGACTCGTTTAAGCCTAAACCTACGCACTAAGATAGTAATTTAGTAACTAATTGTGTCCAAACAGCAACATTTATCCTTTGTTTTTATATTAAATCCTTTGTTCGGATACTTGCTACTTGCTACTCGACTAAAATACTATCCTAGTGCGTACGAGGCTTAAGCCTTGTATTAATCCGAACAAAGGATTTACTAATATATTCAACTAAAATGTTGCTGTTCGGACACGTTTAGTTACTAAATTACTACCCTAGTGCGTAGGTTAAGGCTTAAACGAGTCCGAACACTAGTAAATCCTTTGATCGGATAAATGCTACTTGCTACTCGACTAAAATACTATCTAAATCTAAAAATGTTGACTTCTATGAAGTTCCGTTTAAATTGTCTTAATTTTATTAGCGAATTTTAAATAACAAATTATACAAATGAATTTGTTGGTCGTCCAGGATCGAGAGCAGTATATTCACAAATATGGAAACTTTAGCGGTGCTGTGGACTGGTACAATTGTTATCTAGAAGTGGATTCTCCACTTGGGAAACATGTGTTCCAAGGCGACGGCAGCGACTCTGGTGTTTTAGAAAATATAATTATCTTTGAATCAGATGACGGTAAGCAAAAAGTAGTTCTGCGTAAAGAGAACCTGGACAAGCGAGAATTCAAGGGACCACGATATTTGTCTCGCTTAAGCCTTGTACGCGCTAGGATAGTATTTTAGTCGAGTAGCAAGTAGCAGTTATCCGAACAAAGGATTTACTAATCTATTCTATCAAAACGTTGCTGTTCGGACACGTTTAATTACTAAATTCCTACCGTAGTGCGTAGTTTTAGGCGTAAACGAGTCCGAACAGTAGTAAATCCTTTGTTCGGATAAAAGATACTTGCTAATCGACTAAAATACTATCCTGGTGCGAAAAAGGTTTTATAGTGGTTTCTCGCATATGGAGGTAGCTCGACGGGACCATAGAATGAGTCTCTTATAGCGGTTTATCGCTTATCCAGGTGTGACTGTATATCATCTGTACCCATACAAAAGTACTTTTAAGCAATCGAAACACTTTCATCTATTAAGACACTTTCAAATAGAAAAAACTTCCAAACTAGTAGGTAACTTGTAGAGAATTCCGTTACTTTTTCCGATAGTAAGTATATACGTCTGGACATTGAATATTTTAAAAACTAGTTCTACAAGGACGCAGAATTAACGTGACAGGTTTTAAATGTTTTTTTTTTTATATTAGTCGAACGGCCTTGCACACGAGCGGTTAACTCCCATAGGTTCTGGGGTTAATTCTCGTATTGGACAAAAACTGTCCTAATGGGAAAAAAACATATTGGGGTGATTAATATCATAAGATGACCATTCTTTTGTGACCTAAGTACATACTATGAGGTGTTATAAGGCTTACCGCTGAATTTAAAAACGCCACTCACATATTTAAGAGCGTCTTTCATGTTCAGTCCACGCTTAAACTCTAAATCCTACGTCGATCTAGTTTAATTTTGACACCACATACATGTTAAGCGACGCTTCAATTTGAGTGAGAGAGGTATTTTCAATCGCTATTCTTGCGCATAGCCATAGATGAGATTATCTCTCAAAATGGTTGGAAATATGTTTGGTTATTGTGTAAGGCAAGTACACGCTGCACGAGCAGAGCGCCGACCAGTGGGTGGTGCACGGGCCGCGCGGCGCCGCGCTGGCGGTGATGCGCGACTGCGCGGGCGCGGCGACGGCGGTGTTTGCGCGCGTGCCGCACTGGCCCACGCCGCACCAGCTCTACGCGATCCTGCACCGCAGCGGCGTCAACGCGGTCACCCTCGGCCGCATCCTCTGCGAGCCACACAACGTTCACAAGCCGAAGCGGGCCGCTGATTTTTTTATTAAAGCTTTAAGATAGATTAAGTGTTAGTAAATGTTTTTAATTGTTGCATAATGTCTTTGTTTTTTCGATGTTTCGGAATTCAATATGAAGATATGTTCTATGGGACTATAACGATAACTTGGAAGTGTCTTCTAATCCTACGACTTCATTAGACCATTGTCTAATGGCCTCCGCTACCGTATATGCAAAGTGTGCAATGCACACGGGCGCCATCCTTAAGGGGCGCCAAAGCCAAGGGCCCAAAGAAAAATTTAAAAAAAACTTTAAATGAAAGTTCAGCTCTTTGCTTTGTTCCATGCACCTACCTACTATAATTTAAAATGCTTAAGGCGCCAAAATACTTTTTTGCACACAGGCGCCTGTAGCCCTTACGGGGGCCCTGCTTACGCCGAAGGAAAATCTCCGTTTTGTGCTGGAACTCAGTTTAATGAAGCCGTAGGGCAATGCAAGTATTTTGTGTTAAGCACTTTAGTCATTAACTATCGTCGGAGGTCAGGCCAATTATGATTAGTTTCAACCTTTTGGAAACAAGCGTACGTTACGTTGTAACATATAATTTCAAACTGCATCGCTATTGATTATACAAAGAAGTATGAATAATGGCAGGATTTTGTTGCCAAATCTCAAGTATATTCTCGTTTAGTGCCAAGTGCTAATGTTCCAGATATAGTTCTTGTCTATTTGAATACGTAATTGATGCCTTTTGTAGCGAATTTTAATAAATATAAAATGCTTGTAAGTTCAAGTTCACTAGTTTATGTTGATCAACTATAGGAATTTTATACGATACAATTCAAAATTAATCAAATTATGCTTTTTCTATATTAAAAATAGGGTAATTGTCATACATGACACACTTGGCAACGTTGCTTTGAATGAGTAAGCAATTTGTCCTGCTCCAGTTTTATAATTTAGTGTTATTTGCTTAGTATTTAAAATATATTCTGCGACTTAAAGACTTTAAGATTCCTGTTTTAACATTTAACAATTAAAAAATAATTGTACAATGTATAAAAATAATAGAACGTAACATATATTACAAAAACAAAAAAATATAAAACAATATAGTTCTATAAAACAAAATGGCCGTTCATAATAGTGATGTTTCTCCAACGCACAAAGAAGATATAAGGCCTATTGACGACCAGCTCTAGTTCCGGCGCCTCGTCCCACTCGATACCTGGATAAATAAGACAATTACTTATTATGAAACCATCATTGAAACTTGTAAATAATTTCGACACATTTTTAATTTACATTTTGCTTTCGTATATAAAAAAACGCCTTCCAAAAGATTCTTTCCAATCATTGGTTACTTTGCTGACAAGTGACAATCGGTCGATGACACCATTTCACTTAGATTATAGTTAGTTTCACACAGGGTCAAAACATGTGCTGCTATGAACATTCACTTAGGTCAAAATAGTATTGTCTCAGTTGTGGGTTCAAACATGAACAATACTGCGCTGCCTCAACACTCTACCCTGCACTTACTACTATACTAATATACCAGCAATTAGAGCAGCGGAGATATAAACATACCATCGTCTTTAAACGCATTTCTCCCGGCCTCCGCCCAGAACATGAGGCGTTGCACCGCGTGAGACAAGCGCAGCTCACCACACCCCGGCTCCCCGTCGTCCACCAGCCGAGATATGCCCATCTACAAATTTAAATATCCTTGTGTATACCAGATATTATTCCTTCATGCAAAAATTGCTACCTCAATGTAGAAAACTCCTTAATTGACAGAGTCGTTTCTTCGTTAACTTGTTTTATAAACGTACCTACAATTTTTCATTGATTTCTTGTATTCTAAACTTTTTCCTTGTAACTTATATGACTTTTAGCACTCGATAGCTTTTTCTCAAAATCTCATAATTTTCTCAAAATCCTAAAGTTAGGCTTACAGCTTGTAGTTTGTTCGGTAGCAAGAGGGTCATGCGAAGGGTATACAGTGGCAGAGTGACGGCCGCACGCAGCGTGTACATGCGGTCCAGCACGTGGTAGATGCTGGTGTCCGCCGCGTGCGCCGCCAGCCGCCGCAGAGACCGTCCTCGCGGCACCAGCAGCACCAGAGAGAGACCGGGAGTCGCGTAGAATATCTCTATAGCCTACAAAATAGAAGCGATCCTCAGATTTTAAAGTTGCCCTTTTAACTTGTCTCTCCTTATCTAAGTAAATGAGTGCTAGCTCTATAACTACTACAAATGTTCAATTAATAGATACCTAAGCATTATAAGTGTTATGGTTTACGTATAAAATCTGGCATATAAATAATATCTGGCAAATGGTATGAAGTGTCAAATAACGCGAACACACACTATCTCGGGGGGCGTTACGATATCTAATTTTCAGTTCAAACCATAATGTGAACCTTTATTCCAAGTTTGAATTCGTTCAGGACACGATGTTCTCACTTTGTATACGTTTGTTATTTCTCTTAAATTTTTATTTCATCTGCTGTAACGCCGAAGACACCTGCTCTTCGGAAAGAGATCAGCCGCTACATGATGAAGCTAAACTTCACAAGGACTTGCTGTGCGCGTACAATTCCGACAATCGGCCAGTGACAGATCACAAGAAAACTGTCACCGTCAAACTAAGAGTCGTCCTTAAGTACATCAGCTTCGATTCTCTCGAGGAGACTTTCACCCTGCACAGCTGGATGGCGCTGACGTGGAAAGACGAATACCTCAAGTGGACTCCATCGAACTACGGCGGCATCAAGGAGATTCAGATCGAGAGCCACGAAATCTGGACGCCGCGCCTGGCTCTGTTCAATGCGGACGCCTCCTTGTACCAGTCGGACAACATCTACACGACCTGCCAGCTGGACAGCGACGGCAGCGTGACGTGCGTGCCGCCCGTCGCGCACTCGGGCATCTGCCGCACATCGCTGCGCCGCTGGCCCTACGACACTCAAAACTGCACGCTCTTCTTCGGCTCCTGGATGCACACCGGCGAGCAGGTCAACTTTACCTTCTACAACAATTCACCCATCGTGAGGGATGACTACCAGAACGGACCTGGCTGGCGACTGATGAACGTGCGGAATGAACGGCTACCCGGAAAGTACAGCTGCTGCCCCAACAGCACGTACCCCATGTTGAAGTATACCTTCACGCTGAAGCGGGAGGCCTCGGGGCCGGCGGCGATCGTCGTCGTGCCGTCGCTCGCCATCGTTATACTTACGCTGACTTCGCTGCTCCTCGATATAAAGGACAATACGCGTCTCTTCATGATATGCTTCAGTCTCTTCGGTCACTTTACATTTCTGAGTGAAATAGGGTACGACATTCCGAAGCACAGCGCCGATACGCCTATAATCCTGTTGTTCGTCCGGGATTCGATGATCGTGACGCTGGCGGGCGTGGTGGTGACGCTGGTGCTGATGTCGGTGCGGCGGCGCGGCGTGCCCCCGCCGGCCTGGCTCGCCGCCGCCAACCGGCTCATTACCAGCGGGCCCGGCAAGTACGTCGTCTTCACTGAATTCGATCCCTGCGACACCGCCGAAGTAAAAACCCTCTCGGACGACGGAGCCGGTACTAACGTCAACGATGAAAAGTCCCGCACCGCGACTGAATGGATTCTGTTCGCGAATCTACTCAACAGCGTCGTCTTCATCGTAGCGTTGATCGTTTATCTCGTATTAATAATCACTTACATACCTCGTGATAATTGAACCTAACATGACACTAAAATGTACACTTAACATTGACCAACTTTTGTTAATGAATAATTTTCTTCGTAAATAAATGTCATAGAACATTGTAAAGTTATTTGACTTACTTCAGCGTCCCATTCATTGAGTTCTGTGTAGCGCATGAGGTCGTTGAGGCGTATCATGCGCACGGAGCGGCGCGGGGCGGAGGCGCTGTCGAGGAAGGCGCGCGTGCCGTTGAGCACGGTGGGGGCGGAGCGCCAGCGCGCGCGCACGTACATCGTGGACAGCAGCACCGCGCACATGCCATCCGACAGCTCCTCCTCCTCGAACGTATCACGCATCGCGCCCTTCGAATCTTTTTCAACCTATTTAAAACATTACATTCTAAAAACAAAAGAAAAAAAATCGAATATGTCTTTTTTTTTTAATACCATTTTATTAAGCGTGTCAGTCAATGCTTGTGCGGTGTCGGTAGTGTTGAGGCGGTCGATGTGCAGGCGCATGGCGGGCGCCAGGCCGTGCTGGAACTGCGGCCGGAGCGCCCGCCGACGACCCACTACCAACCTCGATGACAATCTGAACTTCAGAGCGTCGCTCGTCTTCGGTAGAGACGATACTATTTCTCTCAGTATGTATATTTTTTCCTGTGAAATATCGATTGCATTTAAAACTACTTATATAGATTTTTTCACTTTTATTACACTCATCATGTAAGTCTGTATATACCCTATCATTAAGTTCAAGACCGATGCACTCGTCGATCTCACGTCGCGTTTCGTTGTCGACCTCCGAGGAGAGAGCCATCAGGGCCAATTGTAAAAATATTCCAGTTTGCACAAAACTTATCCCGTTTTCTTTCCGTTCGTCAGGACTCGAGGATGTTAATTTCTCGAAAGTCACCTGAAAGGGTCAAATTAACTAATGATACGGTGGAACGATGTTGTTTATATTCTAGTTTAGTGTCCATTGATTGAGTACTGTTTTAGGAATTTCGACGAGGTGATGTGATTTATTTAACCGTATTTAAGTGCCTCGACCGTGGCGGTTTGGCCGGCAATTTACCTCATCGATGCACGAAGTATTTTTTAATATTTCCTAGTTACGTAATCCTATTCAGAGTTTACAGTAATGTTTACGTGATTGATTATTACAAAAATGTTTAATAATACACCAGCCCAGCCTTTATTCTGTAGCGAATCGTAAAACAAATTATTGGATAACAATCTATAAATTGATAGCTACGTATTTATAACATCACATTAGTTTATCGCAGTGTTTCTAATTTCTTTAAATTAAACTTCAAACTGTAATGAATAAAACGGGTGTTTTACTACTTTATTTTTCTCAAGAAACTTATGGACAAAGAGTAAAACTTTATTAATACTATGTATTACAACTTGTCATCCAATTATATAAAACTTAAATACTAAATGATACTTGTAAATTACAAATATTTGAAAAAGTTTAAGACGTTAATTCTAAGAGAACATAACAACTTATTTAAAACAGTTGGATCAATAGTCTGAAGTAAATGCTGAAACCTATGGTCCAGAGATGAGAGAAGAATGCCTGAGGAATCACTTTGAACTCAACACTTTGCACAGACGACTGCAACCTACCAACCTAAACCTCAAATTTCATCTTTATAGGTAATAAGAAAATTGAAGTCCATCTCACCTTGTAAAACTTTCTTTCTAATGAATCGAGTGATCGAATAAATCTAGCCATTATTTCAAAATTACTATACATATTTGAATTCCATTGTTCGTAGCTGGCATTAGGTCTGAAGTTTAGCGATTTTCTAGTTGTTAAAGTAGTGTTGTTTTCACTGCTTCTACTGCTGGATGATAAAGTTTCTGTTGACGGTAAGTTCGTCCTTGTGGTAACCGCACTGCTATTTCTTACTGGTTCTACATTATTAGTATGAGGTTTGTAAACAGGATTATGAAGTGATTGCAATAAATGATTATTCATAAACGGAGCTGCATTTGAAGGATCATTTCCTAAAGCACCATTAAACACTGGCTGATTTGCTTTAATTGCATTTTTGTTATGATTGGTTTGCACATTCGTCTTGGGTATTAGATTTCGATTTAATTTTCCATACAAATCAAACGGTGATCGAATCCCAATTTGAGTACCCGAAGGAAACGCAGGCGTGACATAGTTGTGCCTCATAAGACCGATTTGTCGTTTATTAATCACATCCAAGTATGCAGTACTTGGATATACAGGATGTGAAAAATAAGTGAAAAAACAATTAGGTTCAGTGATATAGCATATTACAGGTGTAGTCGGAACGAATGGTGTCGGTGATGAATATTTTGGCATCGAAAATGTATAATTTGTACTTGAACGATATGATCGAACACTTGAACATAGTAGTAACGCGGCGAGCGACGCAACACTGACGAAAGTCATGCTTATTTTGCTTTAATCAATTTAACATGTGTCCATTAGATTCGCTCACAGATTTTCAGATCGAAGTTGACATGTTCACATTTAAACACATTCTCGAACTGTCCAAAGATAATAAAACAGAACACAATAAACGCAAGGGTGAAGGCACCAAACTGGACGCGAGTCGTAGCACCACTGCATCGGCTACAAGCAGCTGTAGAAAATACGTTCTGTTCCGCATCCGCAAAGTGGCTACTTAGAGCTTAATTAATGAGAGCTAATTAATATGCTTCATAATCGCGATAACGTCCGTCATTTAAATACCAGGCGTAGTGTTTTCTAACTGCTTGATTCGATTTGGACGAAGTATTTTGAACATATTTGAGATTAGAATAACAATATTATCCAATGAAATGAATGATTACTTTAGACTTTAATAGTCAACCATTCCTACGACCTAAAACATAAAAAATCTAATGAATAGTAAAAATATGATTATCTAATTCCTACGAAGTATGAATCTATAATACGAACTATTTAGTAGTTACAATATACATAGAAACTTGAAAGTAATTATTGGAGACGCAGACAAATTACTTCGAAGGCATACTTGAAAAAGCTTTTATGAATCACTTACACCTGTATAAAATAATTCTTCAATTTAATGCTCAGTTCTTTCTCCCTTGTAAACACCAGCAATAATAATTGTAGCTTTTGATACCATTATTAAAACAAGAAAAGGACAATTTGCTATGAATTCTGTCTCAACAGCTGCGCTCATCCTCAACACAACGACCGCTGTGGAAATTACATTCTGTTTAGTTTTTTTTTAATAATACAAAGTGGCAAACGAGCAAGTGGCCACCAGGATTAGCTGAAAAATCCGGAGCGACCCCTGTCCATAGACATAAAAAATAGGTTATTAAAAAACGCTAAATATTGAATAACTGTCAATTCAACATTTAATTATTAATTGCTTAGTTAAAATATTTTTTTAATCTTAAAGTTTGATGTTGATATTTTAGAGGTTTATTAGGTAAAAAATAAACACAAGTTTTAGAAAATTAAATATTTATTGAATAAAACTCGAAATAAATACAAAATAATCTTACAAATGCAAAAGCTAAGCTCACACTGTATATTCCTTAATATAAGTACACTTTCTGGCTTTTATTAACAGCCTAATAAAACTTCTTAGTAAAATAATGACAATATAAAAATAAAATAAATGCATTTAGTTTCCATTTTCATACATTATCATGTGGTTTTTAGTATATGTTATTCAATACTTATGAATAAATCGAAACAATATCAAAATTACTAAAAATATGTGTACGTGTCATTTGTACGTATCTTAAAAAAATATGTTGATTTTATAGAATATCAGAGCAATAAGGTTCATAATAAAAACTACACTTTTAAAAGTAACACGAATAAATCTCTAAACAGCGCAACGAGTCAATATGAAAAATATGTTTCAATAAAGGACATTTTTTTATTAAATATATAACATCGATTTCTTCTCTAATAATTGATTAACATTCTGCACTTATTAAACTTGTTGAAGTACGCAAAATCTACTTAAAGTTTTTGAATTAAATTACGTTTGTCATGTCGCATAAATTGTGTCAAAAAGAGTGCTCAAAATAAATAAATTCATAAATAATTTGGTTAATTAGTAATTTCTTTGGATAAAAAATTAAAAATCGCCGCGCTGAGTTGCCATAAAGTAGGGCGTGTCATCGACAAGTACTATTGTTAGGAAGGGCCTGTCCGCGTCGAAGCGCGGCACGGCCGGCTCCCCGAGCACCGCCGAGCAAAGCATGATGCCCATTGCTGTAATACAAGCAGGGTCAGTATATAACCACAAACATGAAACTGAATTTTTAACACGCAAATAACTGTATCAAACATTTTTCGTTTCAAATTACTGCATGTACTATAAAACTTAATTTTGAAGGCCAGTTGGATGGTATTATATTCAAATTCTTAAAATGATAAGTGTGTGTTTTACAATTTTATATTGATGAAATGATAAAATACAAACAAAGCGCAAGCAATCCTAGAAGTAGCGTACAATTGCATGATAAATTAGCACAGACACGACACGACAAACGTAATAAACGTCCAGTTTAATATGTAAGCAGATTACAAATATTTCGACTTATTGCAATACAATAAATGGCTGAAGTGTTGGCCTATTGCGTGGCGCGGTATGCTCCTACGAAGAGGAGGGTACCGCGGGCGTCGAGGAGCGCGTAGAGGAAGGGGCGGTCGGCGCGGAAGCGGGGCGCGGGGGGCCGCGCGCACCGCATCATCAACACCATGCCTGCGCCACAACAACCCATGCAAGCAGTAGTACACCATTCTACCCCTTTCCATACATACAAACACTGGAGTCATTAACCATGAGAAAGTATCAAATTTACATGAAAATTCACACAAAACATATACACCTAATCCTAATTTTATCTAAACAATACTAAAAAAACTGATCCGATATTAACTACTGCTTGCGTTAGTTTTTCTACAAGTCGGTACGTAGAATGGGTACGCGTGGTCGGTACGCCGCGACGAATGTGATTTGTTGGTCCAGCAGCACGCACCAGAGCGCGCGGCGCGTCGCTCGGAACACGCGCGGCTCCGACAACGACCGCTTCATGCGCACTCTCATCGCTAAACGCACACACACCATTGACAAACATTGACACACACATCACAATACCGACACCGAATAAAGCGCTTTAATGCGTGTAATCACAATTATAAAAAAGAGAGCTCCTCAAAACTCTAGTAAACTTCTCTAACCAAGCTTAATTATAGCAAAATGTATTAATGAATAGAAATTAGCAACTGAAGGCATGGAAAACGTGCAAATAAAAATAGATATCTAAATAATATGGTTTAGTTTCGACATTTAGAAGTCGTATACACTTCGAATAGAACTATTCTTTAGTTTATTTTCATCTACCCTCATTCACACATAGACCCAAAAGACCCATACACGAGAAACGTTGAGTACATAGTTCTTAGCAAGGATCATAGCTATATAGAAACACAGGCATAGTAACAGTAATAAATATCTTACCAGTAGCCGCGGCCGCCTCAGCGCCCTCTTCATTCACCTCTATGAAGGCCTTCTGTACGGCCTTTGACACGTACAATTTTTCATCAGTATTCAAGACTTTGGTAAGACCTGAGTTATTGCTGTTGAAGATGGCTTTGATGCCGAGCTGTTGAAAATAGCATTATTCTGTTAAAAAAAACTTGACGATTAATTTAGTAAAATACATAATTAAATACTTTCTGATACCTTCTTTTATAAAAAGGATAAACCGTGGCGGAAGGTGGGGGAAAAATAACTTTAATCTCCTAACCCTACGGCTTCATTAGACCGAGTTCGCGATGAAAACGGAGATTTTCCTTCGGCGTAAGTGCATTTTTATCGCGAACTCGGTCTAATGAAGCTGTAAGGTCATGTAAAATTAGTGCTGAATAACTGTACAATTCAATACCAAAATAATTTGCAAGCTACGTTAAAATTCCATACTTGCATTTTATCTTTTTTTTAAGTAGATTAATTTATCAAATCTCGGAACTTTGATGTCAAAATAACATTGTTATCAATTTTATCTTTTTAAATATTTCGTCAATACTATAAAATAATAGTAAAGTAACATTTCAACTCCAACAATTATTTGCATTGAATACATGTGTCATGAAGTTGTATGTTCGAAGAAAAATAACTGAGTATTTTTACATCGAAAATAATGATTAAAAGAAAGTGTCTTTTGTATGTCAATTACAAATTATAATTTCTAAGTATTACCACCTTCAGTGATGACAAATGACAATCTGTAATACTGTTTAAATATGGGATCATGTAGGGTTGCCACATTTCGGTTTGACATTGATGACTTCGGATCAGAGTGGGTACTATGAAATTCCTTTGTTTTTATTTATCCACTAAGGACCAAAGGTGGGCATAGTCTTTCTTATTCATTCATCAGGGACGCTAGTTAATATTTTTTTGAAAGTTGACAGCCCTAATATGACATGTGTTATACCAGACGCTTGCGCAGGTGTACATGTTAACGACTTCTTATCATGTGGGCGTATGTATAATGCTAATGACATTGACGCAATTATAAATCACTAGCTGTTGTGCGCGACTTCGTCCGCGAGGAATTTAATAATATAGTATATAATAAATATGTTACTCAGGGATAATGTAGCTTTCTAACGGTGAAAGATTTTTTGAAATCGGCCCAGTAGTTTTTGAGTTATTTCAATACAAACAAAAATACAAAGTTTCTCTCTTTATAATATTAGTATAGATACATTTAAATTGCATGAGAAAGATAATACTATAAAACTGGGTTAAGGGTCAAATGGTTTATTAATACACTAGCTTTCGCCTGCAACTTTGGTCGCGCATAAGTAAAAAACTTAGTAAGGCTATGTGTTCTATATCTATAACAAACATCCAGATCTGTGCATTCAGGGGATATCCATCTAAAATTCGCATTTTTATTAGTATGATAGAAATAACAATTAAATCTTACCTTCGGTAGTATATCACAGAGGTCAATCTCTGTTTCGATCTTGAACTTGGGTATGGTGACCTGCACTTTAGTGTTGAACATGTTGTCGACCTCCGCCATGAGGTCGTAGCCGTCGGCGAGCTTCTTCAGCACGCCGTCCAGACCATTGATCTCATTGGGCAGTACGATCAGCATGCTCGCTTTCTCGCCTACGTACTGCATTTTCAATAACTACGACAAAATACATTACCATTTTTGAGAAAGTTTATCACATTTACTGCTTAAAAAATAAACGAAAAAGGAAATGCTGGGAGCCAAAACTTTTTTAGGTAAATTTTGATTAAGTAAACATAGATAGATGTTTGTAAACGGAACGCTCACTCGGTTCCGAGTGGGGAGCATAGAATATGTTATGTTATTTACAAGCCATTTGATAGGCTTTATTTCATTAAAACTTTAAGCGGATGTAAGGAACGATCATGTTTTTTTAGAGTAATTCCTCCACCAAGGAACCTCATTCAGAACGACTCCTAAAGGGTCTTTCCTTTTAAGCCTCCTTCTGTGACCACATTTGGGTATTGCTACCAAAGGATTGGTATATCCTGAGATTCGTGATTAATAGTAATCAGCAACCACCCTGAGCTCCTGTTCTAAGCTTATTTGATAGGCTAAATTCCATATCACTATATTAGATTGCATTTGACGTAGTTTTTAAATCACTCGCGTTTAAGGTTTAAAATGAAGTCATAGATCATTTTAAACCAGCACATAGTCGAAGAATAAATAAAAATATTCCACAAATAACATGTATTTTTAAACCATTCCACGCATAGTTTAGAGATAAAGTTAAAGACTTGCAAGTCAATAAGTGCTTTGTAACGATAAGTTAAATATTTAAGACAATATGTCGTATTATGTTTACATACGATACTAGTTTCCCCAAGGAAAAACCTAATATAAATATATTGGATATTTTAATTATATTATTATTTTCATTTCATTTTATAGTTTTTCATACGACGATTATCATGAGTTGAAAACATATTTGTATACAAGTATTTGTACAGTTGGAAACAGAATAACAAAATATGTATTCAGCAACTTACCCTACGGCATCATTAGACCGAGTTCCCACAAAAAACGACCTTACGCCAAAGCAAAATCTCCCTTTTTTTCGCGAACTCGGTCTAATGAAGCCATAAAATTGGAAAAGGTATTGCAATCTACTTCAAACAATATTAAAAGTAACTGCCCCTAGACCTAGGATGCATCGTCGACTGACAACGCCTGTGGTCACGAGCCTAACATTTCGTTCCAAACAAGTAACAATGGGACTATAAAAATAATCGTCATGACTTCTTTAAATATTTTAGGTATTAACTATTAGGAACATAGAATACTTTGTAAGATGACTAATAAGGAAATGACATTGGAATTAAGTTGGGCTCATATCTATTGCACATTTGATTTTTTTAACAAATGAACTATATTTAAGAATCTAAGCCCTTCAACAGCAAAAGAAGCTTCTACCCTACGACTTCATTAGACCGAGTTGGGGATAAAAACAGAGATTTTTCTTCGGCGTCAATCTTTGTTTGCCCCCTTTTTCTTATAAAAAAAAAATGTTGCCGTAAGGTGAGATTTTTTATACTAATAAGGGGCCTCTCTTATTAACTACTAAAACTCATAAGTTGATCAATAATGTACTGAAAATTAAAATCATAATGCACCGAGTACATGTTCATACACCTATATTATCTCAATATAAGACTGTGGATAAACCGATGCTCCAAGGTCGTCTGGTACAAATATTTAAATCGAGCCGTGCGCTTGCGAGCTCTCATCGTTGTTTATTATTCTATAAATTCCGAGATATTTTCGCTTCTAAAATATTTGCTGTGTTGGTTTCGCGTTCAAAATGTTTTCTTCTTACGAGTTTTTCTACTACTACTGTTTTTAAGGAATCAAGATTTAACCTTTAAATGCATCTTGTATCGATATTGATACATCGCATATAATCGATTTTACCGGCTTTTTAAGTATGGCATAGGCTGAAAGTTTACACGTTTCTTTGACTTATTGCCCATAAAAAAATCATGCATTTAAGTGTTAAGGATAAATTTTAGTAAAATTGATATTTTTAAATTGGTTTTTTTGAGGAATTGGAGAATACTTGACTAATAGGAAATTCAATATTAGAAAATATGAGGTTAAAATTATATTATACCTGAACTCCAAGTTCTTGACTTTCTCCATAAGAGAAGTTATCTTCCAAGTACATCATTGGTACCATCACAGTCTTCTCCGTGTCCACATTGAAAGGTTGCTCCATTGTGTTGGCCGGATCAAATTGTTTCTTCCATGTACCCTACATACAATGAAATACAATAAGTTCCCATACTTTATCATAATAAAAATAAAAGCTATTTTTTTAATTCAAAGTTATTTTGTTTTTATTTAAAGTAGTTGTACAGATATCTTCTTATAAGTTTCTAATAAGAAAAAAAAATGCTAAGTTAGTAATGTTATCAAAAATCGTATTACGGACTTAAGTTTTTTTAATTGTTGATAACACAAGTTGTACCTTAAAATACAGAGCATTGACCAGCACAAGTCGGCTGTCGCTGTTCAAGCTGTCACTTGAAAGTAGATCTTTTATTTTCTTATTTGTTTTGCTCTCAACCTGAAAAGAAAATTAAATTAAATGTCCTTATATTTTCTCAGTCTCGCAAATTTATCTGGCGTTTTGAGTGGGACTGACAATATAGCGTCACCAGAGGGTTCAGCTCACGAAAGAAGAAGCTGACCCTTCTAGGGAATCAATAATTGTAACATACGTAACCCACCTTTGACCTACTCCAGGCGACGCCTATCGAAACCACAAAACAGGTAAAGTCCAATAACATCTTTCTATTTACAAGAATTATGTGTCATTTAAAGATAATTTTTAAACACTTGTTAATATATTTATCAAAGTTTTTTAAAAAGATAAAGCATGATAATTGTATATTGATGATTTATCATATTAATATTTGTGCTGGTGTTTATTATATGATTAAAAATCAATAAATTTAAAAAGAGAGACCAAACTATGACAATTATTAACATTCAAACCTGATAATAAATATTGTTATACGAAACTGCACAGGGCCAGCGTGGTTGACTATGGCCTACTCACCACTTAGGGGGGGTAGCCTCTACGCACCTCAGTGGGGACAAATAGTGAGCTGGTGATGATGAATACATATATTTCTGTATGTTATATTTACCCATTTGTTGATGAGGTCAGCCGCGGCTGCACTATTACCAAAGTCAACCTTTTCAAATGCAGCATCAAACACTTTAACCGCATCTTCTTTTAATTGTTCATTCAGATCATAATTTCCTTCCATTAAATATACCTTATTGGCTACATTTAATGTCACACCTTTGACAGATTTCAAGTTTGATGATACCGCAGAAAATGAGGAACGGATCTGCAAAACGAATTGTGTGGATTGTGCTTGTCCTATTTATTTCTTGAACAATTATTTAGTTAACGGGTACTGTTTATATATTATAGTTAACTAAATAATTGTCTTGTTAAAATATATTATTTATTTAATGTACTCACAGCATCATCATTGGCAATCCCCAAGGTGGTTAACAGTTCTTCATGAGCAGTATCTGTTGTGCCCAAAGTAAGGAGAGCTAAAACAAATTCTGCTGACAGTGGAGAGGAAACCACACTTGTACTTTTGTCAAGTTCCTAAAAACAAATTAAATCATTCATATTGTGTTTATATTTGTCATGTAAATAATAGAAATAATAAATAGTGTAAAACTTACATTGCAAAACCTGGCCGAAAATTGCGCGATAGCAGAAGTCACAGCTTTATCACTCATATTGTCAGACAATGAAAATACAATTAAGTCAGTTAAAGTGAGTAGAACTGAAAAAATAAAAGATTATTTAATAGAGACGTCTGGCCTTCGCTAAACACTCGCTTAAAATGCGAATACCTGTGCTACTCGCACTTTTTTATCTTTAGGAATGATATCATCGCAACTTCGAACAATTTACTCTGAATTAGTCACCATAACTTACCTACGCCTAACCGGACTATGGTATCACAGAACACAATACTCCTATCGGATACCCTTCGTAACGCATAAAAAAGTTTTTATCTTACCTAAATTTATAAAAGTCCGCATCGACAATAATAATGAAACTGTATGATGATGCTTTGGTGTGTGCTTCGTTTAACCAATGTTGAACAATATAATGATTAATTTTCTGAATTCCAGTTATAGATAAGAAAAGGCGGCTGGTTGGTATTTCGAAATGGCAATCGCTATTCTTATCTGCCTTATCAAATATCAGTGAAAATTTGTTGAGAAATTAAAAACAGTTATTCACTTGGTTGAAGTAATTAAGTAGCAAATTATTATTTACTTTGGATTTCTACTAATCTCTAAAAATTCTAAACCCTATTGCTTTGCCCTCCTTATACCGGACTAGAATTAGACGACCAAAAGGTAAACAAAATAAATGTCACTGTCAAAGTGACATTTTAAATTATATTTATTTACCGCGCGTAGAAAGAGGAAGGGGAAGATGTTTCCATTTTTCCGCCAGATACCTACGTCTTTTAATTCAATTTGGCGATAAACATATATTTTATTTTAACCGAACGAGCTACACGACACATTATGTTATGTGATGAGACACGCATTCGATAATATACACTGACCTCTATGGAATAGCTATGAACCGTCTTTATTGTCACTATTTGATTTTTATATTAAGTGTCTTGGCGTAAAACATATAAATTAAGTTTTCAAGTAATTTTACCGGCTCGTCTAAGTAGAATTAAGTAGGACTGAAAGAAACTACTATCCTATCCAAATTCCTTTCTTCTCAAACCTGCCTGATTGGGGGAATTACCGATATTGGCAGTAGTGATGAGTTCATCGACTATCGTTTTATGTTAAAGAGAATCGAGTTAATGTTGTGTTGGGATTTTTTTAAAGATGCTGGCCAATAGGCATTAAAACTATAAAATTCAAGAAAATTATTCTGTATAAAAATCTGACAATTTCTTGGACCATCAATTTAAACCAAAATCCGTTTTTTTATAGAAATGTAAAACAATTTTGTAATAAAAAACTTAAAAATAAAAGAAAAAAGACAAAATGAATATTCGTGCCATAAAAATGAAAAATATTATTGGAATAAGAAATTATCGGCTATGCAGTCCGCCGAGACCGCCAGGTGAGTGCGGCTGTAAGCCGCAAGTGCCTAGTTACCAAACCATTATGCCACCGCCATCCACATGTCGGGTGGTCGACATCCCTCCAAATCCCTGCGTGCCACGATACCACCATGGCAAAAATACTTGGCGGAAATATAAGTACATGGTATTGTTTGTAGGATTTCCTCTTATTATTATTCAAGCATTACACGCGTTGGGCCACAAAACGCCTCCTAAAGAGCCCTGTCGAGACTACGAGTACATGCGCAGGCGCGTCAGAAGATATCCATGGGGAGACGGACGTGCGACTCTGTTCCACAACGACCGGGTCAACCATCTACCCGGAGAGTGCGAGCTGCCCCCGCTGGACTGCGACTGATTTGACTCTTCTTTGCGGCGAATTCGGTGGCCCACCCCATGTGAATGGAGAAAATGATTTTATAATACAAAGTTCGGTCGAGAAGCACTTACTTTTGTTTACGCTTACGTCAGTTGTCGGAATGAAAAATATATAAATAGCGAATCTCCCCACATGCATGCGCAGTGATTAAAGTTGGGAAAGGGCATGCGGCTACGGATGGGCAGGGCGGGCGGCGACGGCGGCGGGAGCGGCGGGGCGGCGATCGATAGGGAAGCTGACG
>QDHC01003053.1:504335-515411 GCA_013186455.1 Papilio dardanus tibullus
GACTCCGACCTCGAGTCCGTCGCCTCCGTCACTTCTAGTGCCTTCAGCACCCAGTCGGAGCGACCGCGACCTACCCGCATGCTCAGGTAATATCAATTCATTCCACATTTCCCACTGCGTACAAATATTAGCCTCCGTCTAATACCCGACATACTTATAAGTACTTATAACTACAAGTTAACAGTTAAAATCCTAAAATTTTACAGCCGAAAACGAGCCATTTCACATTACAGTAATTTGATATCATACAATGCTCCTATTTCCGGCATATATTATGAAAGCCAGAACCCAGATAGTTTACTGACAAATTATGCTATGACCGCCGAAGACGAGCTCGGGGTGCGTCCTAGTTATCCCGCACCTCTTGGTAGTGATACGATCCCTACACATCACGCGCTCCCCACACGACGTCTGCGACGCATATTAGCTCGTAGTCGCTCTGTCGGTCCCGCCAAAGAATATTCTTATAGATACCCGTTCGAAAGGAGCTCGAGCTGCCCCGAGCGCTCAAACCCGCCCCGTCCTTATAAAACCTCCAAAAATGAGAGAAACCACGACTATCTACCGACTGTTGCAATTCACCAAAAACCAATTATGTACGCGGATGAAAAATGTGACTTACCTAAACCACGCGTGCGTATTGATCGATCATTACAATTGAAACATTATGATAAAACGCATAAAGGTTATGGCAATCAGACCCCAGAAAATTACAGCACTTATGATTATCAGCATTTGGAGGTGCCTAAATATTTAAACCATAAAAAAACTCCAGATTTAAATATTATTAATAAAGTACATGAACCGAGAGTGCATTTTTCATCTGCTAGCGATGATATGGACCCGTATAATCTGAGTGCTAATCTTGCATTCAGTGTAAATTTGGACGATACACAATATGAGGAGCCAATGTCACAGTACTACGGCTACGAGAGTGACGGCAGTGTAGCCGAGACCACCATCCATGTTAATGTAGAAAAACAAAGCAAATTCAGTATCGACCCTCGGAACATAAACAATACTCGGACTATTGACTTAAAAACTCCCGAATCACTCTCCTCTATTGACTATTTTGATTCGTTACTTCATAATAATAAAAAGATGTTATCGCTGAACCTCAGATCCAATTATAATAACTTTAGATACAATAATCTGTCCGACGAAGTTCCGTTGCCTCAAAATAACAGAACACGAACTTCTGTAGCGCCAGGAACTCCGCTGGAATATAAGAGAAATATAACTTCTAAGAAAAACAGAAACATTCAGAGAAGACACACTATTTCTTATTCCAATTATTCTTGGAGTCCAGAAGAAATGAGTGATGTTTATAGCAAAATGTCTGCTCCATCGTTAAATAAGAAATACGACGTAAAAAAACATTATGAAACTGGAGAACATGAGAGAGGAATATTAAAGAGAAATAATAACGTAAATAAAATTACAAAAATTCCATTTGTAAAAGAATTTCCTTTACCCACTTCCCCCAGCTCTCCTTACACTACATATCCTTCATCGATTAGGCCAACATCATCAATTAGAAAAACTGCTCGTTCCCGTTCATTAGATTCTGAACATTTAGATAGAGATTTCAGTACGGTAGCTAATTCAATGTGTGTTGCTCTTTCCACCTCGAATGACGCCCCGCACTTGCCGCTCGATGACATACGTCACAACGATCGCGATGCCACCAATGAAAAAAACAACAATCGCTCCTCGCGACGAAATAAACGCTGCGAAAAAACTGATGCAACTGGGCGAACAACCGCAAACGATCAACATGAAAATGGGACCGATATGAACTACAGCAACGATTATGGAGGTCGCGAAAATGGACGACATCACGCACAGCCTCAGCCGCTGGAGAGGCGCGAGTCTCGCCGCGGACAGTTCACCAGGAGTCTCAGCAACACCGACGCTCCCGACGAGAAAGCAGGTACTACATTTATTGACGCTGTTCAAAAGCATGACACTCATAAATTAAAACTTTCATACAAAGACTTTGTAAGTAAATGTACTTTTTTTCATTGACAAGATGGTAGCTTGAGCGACACGGCAATAGGAGGCAACAGCGAGATGGAGCCCACCAGCGACGACGCCTTGCTGAAAGCTGAGCCCAGAGACTACTTCGGACCCGGCATGGGGAAGAAGAGCAACTCCACGTCGCAGTTGTCCGCTACCGGTGAGTTTCGTCTTTCTTACATTGAATGAATTCCTTGCTGATACTAAATGTTTATTATGTTCACAGAGACAGACTTCGGAGCACAAATGCCACTTTGTTTATCACGCATTTTTATTTTAATAGTACATAAAAATATCGCTCGACAGGACGAAAAAGAAGGTTAGGTTTTGGTAAGCGGGGGAAAAATTCGTTTACTGTGCAACGGAGCGAGGAGGTGGTGCCCGGGGAGATGCGCGGCGGCGCGGCCGTGTCGCGCGCCTCCTCCGCCTCCAGCGAGAACGACGACGACAGGTTCGCCGCGCGCCGCACGCCACATTGACACAATAGTGCGGAACGGGCGGCGGTAGATCCCATCTCTGCTCTCACACGCGTACCTCGCCCGCTAGGCGCCGCCGAGCGAGTCGCGACCGCCGACGTGTATCAGCAGTTCTATACAGCATGCCAGAATGTCCACGTCAACATTAGAACTCAATGTGCGATGTTGCTTTTGTAAAGTCGGCTAGTGTAGAGCTTGAATTTGCCAATTTATTTGATGAGAGCACAGTTTGGTTCAATTTTGAATTTGAAAATAAAATACTTAATATTTAGTAGCTCATGTATGTAGAATCATTACTACGATATCTGAGGCGAATGCTTTAGAAACGAGCGCCATTTACATTAACAAATATCTGATCATGTTGTATTATTTTTAAAAGAAAATGACTTATGTACATACACCGGTAGGGATAGACGCGAGCGGGAGTTAGGCTTGGCGTACAAATTGGCAAATGTATTAAATATTTTCAATATGTATATTCTCGCCCTGGGTGTCTCAGCGATTTAGATATTCTTGGCTTACACCTCGGCTTACAATCAAAATGTGTTAACATATAGCCTCGTAAGTATAAGCGCTAATAATAATAAGGCTGAACGCACATAACTATCTTTGCCATCTGTCTTTCCTTGTAATATAAAAAACGAAACAGATATAGGTGTAAAATAAACAGCAACAAATGCCAGTACAAGTGAATGTGATTAGCGCGGTGTGGTGTAGAGGGCGGCAGCGGCGCGCGCCGCAAGCGCTCCGGGCCGGCCGCCGCCACCTTCCAGCGCTCCCACGAGGTCTGCTCCGCCAGCCTCGGCTCCATATCGAGCTCGGAAGCTTCCTCGTAAGTCGCCGCCCGCCGCCCCGCGCCCGCGCCGGCCGCGCCGCAGCCCGCAGCCCGCAGACACTGCAACGACTCCCTGTTGTCTATGTGCATCGATGTTGTCCGCGTCTTCTTTACTCTCCACCTTTGTGTGCCTCTCGTCTTGTAAACGCATGGCGCTGTTTCGTATTGGTGTTTTTTTTTTACTTCACTCTCTGTCCGCACGCACGAGTCTTCTCGGGCATACGCAATGCACCCCTTCAATATGTCAGTCTGCTGAAATTGATTTAAAACGCAGAACGAAACGCTATACTTGAATTTGCTTTGATTTTCAATGAATTTATCTTATGGAGAAGAACAGATATTTGTACAGTTAGAGGATTCATGATGCACGAATGTTTAATTTTAAGTTTTATTTATACCGAAATCATCAGTACTATGTTGAACACGTGGACTGTTTCCATTCCTATGCATGTCACCAAACCGCAACACTGACACCGCGCCGGCGTTCATTTACTGTTATCACCATAACATATTCAACCACAATTTTAGTTATTACACATTTTTTATCATAGAATTGCAATGTTTATAAGTACATCGTTACATTGTCTTGAGATCCAATTAATATATAAAGTATCATAAGTAGTTACATTATATTGCTGGTTGTTACATGCGTTGTTAGTTGTTATTCCTAATGTACAATTAGTTTGTAATATATAACATACGCTTTATATTGTGCCTTAAGCTCGCTGTAAATATTTTAAACATATGTAAATAGTAAATTCATCATACCATTTAATAAGATTCTATATTAAGTATCCGTCCAACCTGATTCTATTTTCTACTATCAAATACCGTACTATATGTACCCTTTGTCTTACTTTTTAACATTCACCCAAAGTCTACCGCCCTCTTCTCACTATTGTATCAATGTTGTTTGTAAGTTTTATCATTTGTCTATCACATAAGAGTACTAGTAGTAGTGAATCCATTTTTTTGATTATTTAGTTTGTACCTATGTTTCCATGACTCATTTGTTTTTATATAAGAAAGAAAATAATGCTATGCAATAAAATTATAGCGATAGGCAATTTGTTAAAGATTTAATATAAATATTTAGTAGTTTTTAGACCGAACAATGTCACTAAGTTGCATAATTTTAATGCATAATGCAATTAAATAATTTTCTTAAATTAAATTAAAATAAATTATCCTTTTTGATAGGGGCAACCATTGCATGATTTTAATCGACCATGAGACAAAAGCTTACTATACTTTAACACGTGCTATGCCACTGACTGGCCCGTTTCTTTGGCATTGAACGTGTTAGATAAAAAAGGGAAAGATATGAATATAGTACGTACGCTGCTGTACCAGATGGTCACCGGGAATGCGAGGGTCTGGGTCGTCTGACGGCGGTGGGCTGTCGGACTTCATCGACGGCCTGGGCCCCGGCCAGCTGGTCGGCCGGCAGCTGCTCGGCGCGCCCACGCTAGGAGATGTTCAACTCTCCATGTGCTATCAGAAAGGATTCTTAGAGGTATACGTCGCTAAACTCATCAAAAAATAAGAATTTTTATTTCACTCATATAGAATTGGCGTGCGGTAGCTGGCAAACTGCCAAATCATGTTTGTGTATTATGCACAATATGCTTTGTTGGCGGTATTCCATTTTAAATCAATAATCGTTTCTCTTGTAGACCTTAAATAGATAAAAATCATTTCATAACAGCGTATTCCACAATAGTTTGGCATACAGGTATAGACTTAGTCCGAGGCACTATGCGGTTTTCTGTACAATAAAGTGGTGTAGGTGGAGGTGATCCGCGCGCGCGGGCTGCAGGCGCGGCAGGGCAGCCGCACGCTGCCGGCGCCCTACGTCAAGGTGTACCTTGTGAGCGGCAAGCGCTGCATCGCTAAAGCCAAGACGAGCACCGCGCGCCGCACCCTCGACCCACTCTACCAACAGACTCTCACCTTCAGGGAAAACTTTAAGGGATGCATTCTACAGGTTGGGAAATAATTGTTTAAAGCTGTATTTTGTTTAGTTAATTTTATTAAGATAACCAAATTTTAGGCACAATAAACCAACGTTTTTTTTTAGAATGTCTGTAACAATGTAACGGTCAACTTTCTTAAAAGATTACTATTGAAACTGAATAATACCGGGTCATTTCCGTTAATTAAACTACATGACATAAAGATTTTCAACCCATCACGGCCACCTAAAAGGTTACTATTTTTATATTTGTTTTAATTTATTTGAATTAGGTAACGGTGTGGGGCGACTACGGCCGCATAGAAGGCAAGAAAGTGTTCATGGGCGTGGCGCAGATAATGCTGGACGACCTCAACCTTTCCAACATTGTCATAGGATGGTACAAACTTTTCGGAACTACTTCTTTGGTAATAACTTTTTTTATATTTAACACGTTCTATGCTACAATCATAAATAAGTACTTACCTCGCCAGTGGCATTGAACGTGTTATACGTTGTAAAATTACAGCAAAGTACTAAATAAGGTGTTTTTTGTTTCAGTAACTATCGTTCGAGCGACGTCATGTATATCGACTATCGACACAATAAAATTTAAATTTGTCCATATAATAAAACTAGTGGTACTGCTTTAATATCATAATAAAATGCAAAATATCTTAAATATAGGACATTTTCTATAAAACGAAAGTTATGAAGTTCGGTTTTATTTTTGGGACGCCTACAGAATTATTTGAATAGCATTTTATAGCAAAAAAAAAGACAATGTGTATAGTGTAATCGATAATTATGTATAATTAAGTATTAAAAAGCCAAATTCATCTTGTGTTTTCTTTTAATATACCAAAAAAATCACCTAAAAAAAATTTTTTCATACCAAAAATTGACAACTAATTAAAAAAAAACTTGTAAATAAAACTGCATAAAATTGTAAAAAACATTTTTTATTACATTTACGTCATTTTACATAATAGTAGATAAAATATTGCATATCAACTAACCATTTGTATACTTACACGTCAGTCCGACGCAGCGCTCACAATTCTTATGTACTTGTAAAATATTATATTCAACACTAAAACAAGTAAAATAACTAAAACACTAAAGTAGAACACAAGTTCAAATTTCGACAACTAAATATAAAGCTGTTATATACGTCAGTTTTAACTGTACAGTTCGACTGCGCAGTTAAAACTGACGTGTGTAGACAAAACTGAGAACTGTACAGTTCGACTATATTCAAATTGACGTATGTACGTCAGTTTTAACTGGACAGTTATAACTGTACAGTACTGGACGTCTGTAGCCGGCTTAACAGCAGTTTGCCTCGTATTGTGTATAAAGAGCTTAAACATGCAATAAAATGATCGATTTTCCCTAACCTTTGGAAACATTCTCATCTAATAATGTTTTAAATACAAAAAAATAAAATTAATTTTATCAATACATAGCGCAAGTGATCAAATAATTACCTCTGACTCTTGGGCTTCATTAGACCGAGTTCGCGATACAAACGGAGATTTTGCTTCGGCGTAAGGCCGTTTTCGCGTGACATCGATCTAATGAAGCCCCAGGGTTAGGGTTTATCACGAATGCAAGAAAGTGTAACGTCATCGATATAATTTGTATCAGATATTGCAGTGCTCCCTCCGGTTTGTAAATTACATGAACAAATCTCATAAAAGTCAACAAAATACGTATTGCTTTATATAATTAATTTGCAATGTCTGTAAAATGCCTGTATTGTACCATTGAACAATTGTGACATCAGTGCATCTGACACTTAAGCCTTGTACACACTAGGATAGTATTTTAGTCGACTAGCAAGTATCCGAACAAAGGATTTACTAATCTATTCTACTAAAATGTTGCTGTTCGGACACGTTTAGTTACTAAATTACTACCCTAGTGCGAAGGTTTAGGCTTAAACGTGTCCGAACAGTAGTAAATCTTTTGATCGAATAAATGCTACTTGCTACTCGACTAAAATCCTATCCTGTAGGGTTACCCAAAGTACTTTCCAATCGGCAATATCGCTGATGGAATTGACAAAAATATATGAAACTGACATTGACATTCGATTAAATTATGTAATTGTCACGTGTCAGTTATCGAACGTCATTGTCAGTTTCATACAAATTTGTCGATTCCATCAACGATATCGCCGATCGAAAATCATGTTGGGTAAGCCCACTGTACATCTAACACTTAGCGCAAATAAATATTATGATTTTTTTGCAAATATCGATGACGTTACGAAAAAAATGTATTTTTTGATAGGTTCTTTTATTCTACTTTAGTGTGTGAGTTTGTAACAATGTAGGAGTGTGTGTGAAGGTCCATACATTATAGTAAGTAGTGAATGTGGCGCGTCAGTGCAGCAGCTGCTTGGGCTGCTTGGAGGGCGAGGCGCCCGGCAGCCGGCCCTCGCCCGCGCGCTTCACGCCCGTCGACTTTATATCTAAACACAAATATAGTTCATATTTATCTATACTAATATTATAAAGTGAAAAACTTTGTATTTTTCTATGTATTGAAATAACTCAAAAACTACAGGGCCGATTTCACTTTTTTTTTCATCGTTAGAAAGCTACATTATCCCCGAGTAACATTGGCTACATTTTTTCCGCGCGAACGAAGTCTCAAACAACAATTAATACTAAATAAAGACGGTAGTTCGAAAATATGCATCATTTTACATTCTAAATTATAGAATATTCTAAGTATATTCAGTATAAAACCGTGTTAGACACTTAATTTTCGAACCGTATATTAACAACTGAAATATGTCACAAAAACTGAGAACTGTACATTAACAACTGACGTATGTAAGAATAACTGACAACTGCACATTAACAACTGACGTATGTAGGAAAAACTGAGAATTGAACAAACAGTTTGACTGCACAGTTGATATTGACGTGTGTAGATGAGTTCAGCGGTTACCTTGCAGCCACCTGACTTGCGTGGCTGGTCCGTATCCCTTGTCGTTGCGCGCGGCGATGCGGAAGATGATGGCGGGCTTGGTGGAGGAGTCGACGTGCGCGGAGCCGAGCGAGGCGGCCGCCACCACGCACGTGTTCGCCTTGCCGCAGTACACGCGCACGAACGCCAGCTGGGACTTCGCCGCCTCCTACGCACAACGTTCACATATCACCGACTATGTAAAGGGGCCAGCCGAAATTTATGTAAAAGGGGCCAGCTGAAAATTATGTAAAAGGGGCCAGCTGAAAATTATGTAAAAGGGGCCAGCTGAAAATTATGTAAAAGGGGCCAGCTAAAAATTATGTAAAAGGGGCCAGCTGAAATTTATGTAAAGGGGACCGGTTAAAAATTATGTAAAGGGGGCCAGCTAAAAATCTGCGCAAGGACGGCTCAGTCAGTCCCTGCTTTTGCCGAGCTGGCACCTATTGCCACTTTAATATATATTCCGCGTAAATTAGCGTTTTGGGGCAACAAATATTTTTCATTTCTTTTCTTTTTAAATTGGAGACTTCGTAATATTTAGTTTAACTTTTGTTCTATTACAGCTTCATTAGACCGAATACTAATACTCTATAAAAACGGACTTACGCCGATGCAAAATCTCCGGTCTTATGGCGAGGGTGGTCTATAGAAGCCGTAGGGTTAACGTAAAAGGTTCAAAGTGCCTTGCGAAGTGCCCTCGCTGCAAATAAAATTGCATTCTACGCAGTGACTCGCGCCCAGTTAAGTTTCGACCAATATGTTAATATTATTCAATACTTTTGTCAATTTTTTTGACAGATCAAGGTCATTGACCCCACAACAACTTGATCACTATTGATCTATAGTTACTTTTAAGTATAGTTACCTTCGGCTGCGTGTTGGATCGCACGGCGAGGTAGACGGAGTACTCGAAGATGCCCTCCGCGGCGACCTGCGGCGGCTCCCACGAGAGGTGCGCGCCCTCCTGAGACTTGGAGATCTTGATGGCTGACGGCGCGCCGGGGAACCCTGGCAGGCATGTCTTGAACGCAGACTCCTATACACAATAACAATATATAGCTGGATATTGTAAAAACAAACAAAAAGCTGAGTAAAAAAATTGCTGACATAAATATATTAACTAGTTCCTAGATACCTTAAGAATTTATTAATTTTTAAGTTAACATTTCACAAATGGTGCTCAAATCCGCCGCAACCAATTTGCACCGGCTGTTGCTCGCAACTTTATCCGCAAGGAATTAAAAATATATATGCTATGTTACTCGTGGATAATGTAGCTTTCTAACCTTCATTAGATGTCACCCAAAAACGGCCTTACGCCAAAGCAAAATCTCCGTTTATATCGCGAACTCGGTCTAATGAAGCCCTAGGGTAATGGTAAAAGACTTTTTGAAATCGACCGAATTATTTAAATACATACAAAAGTACCAAAAATACATATTTTCCAATAGACGATGATAGGCTGATGTGATGATGATGACATATCTTTCCATTAGTAAAGATAAAAGTGCAAAGTTAATGTACCTCGCTAAACTCTCCTCGGCCGCAGGAGTTGATGGCCGCGATGCGGAACTTGTACGCGGTGCCGTGCTCCAGCGGCGTGCTGGCCAGCGCGCCCAGCTCCGGCAGCGAGTCCAGCGACAGCTTCGACAGGTCCACGTTCGGATCTGATATGTAGTTTTGTACCTACAAACATATTTACAATCATTCAAATATACAGTTAAACACGGGTAACCGAGAACTGGATTATTAAACGAGACATATATTGCGGTCATTTGGACTGTCGTTTATAGTTCGACCACATTTTTTTTTGAATTTCATATAAATTAGCGCTAACCACAATCCCACCTGATGCCAATAATAACCGTACCATACGTGCTAGCTTATTAAATGGTCATATCTTTTTTATTATATTAGAAATCAGTTTGGAAATAGTCAAAAATAAGAAGTAGTCAAATGAGTGACTTCATAAGGAGGCACAAGCTACTTCTCTGGGCAGTCATTTTCTATTCGTCATGGCGAACGGTTGTCAATCTTGTATAGTTGCCTTACTGTTGTTTTGCTTCTTAGTTATTTTAGCAGTTAAGTAAAATTAGTCTTGGCCATGATAGCTAGGGCAAATGCTCCCTTGCTCTCTTGTTCTTTCTTTTTATAGTCAAATTAGAACTATGTTCCTAAAAATATGTTGTACATTTTATTTTCAATTCTTACCGTGAATGTGGTTCCTTTGACAATACCAACAGTGTACCAGGCGTCTTCATCGACCTTTGGTTTAGTCTCCTCCGGTTCGGGCTGTGGAAATAAAAATAAATTAAATAAATAACTATATCACCAAATCTTTTATAAAGCAGGATTGATGTAGTAAAAATATAGAAGCGTGTTTCCCACGTTTGGTACATGGGAAACGAGTATCAAATTGCATAATAGTAAGAGAATTTTTGGTACAAATTGGAAATTCTATTAGAGACAGATAATTCCACTAAGTCATATGCAGAAAGGTACACCTGAGGAATATTATCTAATAAGCATTGTGTTGACGACGGAACAAACTTTTTTATAAATATGTTTTTAATGAAGAAATATTATCATGTCTTTATGACTGTCAGGATGCGTCCTTTCTGTGTAGGCGAGTAAGTTTAGTTTTTATTTCTTAATGTATTTTATTTTATTAATTCTTAATGCTAAAACAAATACAGTAAACAATTATACAAAAGCAATGCTATGCGTATATGGGCGGCCTTCGTTGTCAGCGATATCTTCCAGTTTTTATTGATAAACGGCCGTTTTAATCCTCTCCGTTGTGAGCT
>QDHC01003053.1:515542-528581 GCA_013186455.1 Papilio dardanus tibullus
ACACACGATAGTGCTTAATATTCACTTTAATAATATACGAAATCAGCAAAACCCAAAGAGATTGTCTACAAAAGGGTGAAGAACTAAAGATCATCTTCCTACGGCTTCATTAGACCAAATTCTCCATAAAAATGGAGATTTTGCTTCGGCATAAGTCCGTTTATATCGCGAACTCGGTCTAATGATGCCGTCGTAGGGTTATAATGTGGTCAGTAAGTTAAAGTTAAGTTGAAATTGAGATTAAAATTGACTTAATAATTTATTTCAGAAGATAAATTACTCTCGATTTCGAACTTTATAATAAAAGCACTTTCAGCAAAACATAATCTCTGAAAAAAAAAAGATAATGAAAATATGACAAATATAGTGTATACCTTGCAGTATACTGTGGGAGAGCAGCGCGGCGCCGCTGGCGGTCATGGTGAGCAGGGGCATGGACTCGCTGACGGAGGGCATGGTGTCCGCCACGCCCTCCATCTCCGACGTGTCCGCGTCGCTGAAACTAAGAGAATCCCTTAGTTTAATTTCCAATCACTAACTGCGATACTTGTAAGTTTTTAATTAATTGCTAAGACTTTAGTATGACAAATAATCGCTTAAGTAACCATTACAAGACTTTAGAGTGAGTAAGTTAAAATTCAAATTAAACTTCCCAAATGCATATCTAATAAAAAATAACTAAGTACTACCATAGCAACTAAAAACATACTCTGTGGCATAAAGCCGGTTTCACACCGCGAGCGGAGCGGTCTCCTTTCTGAACTCTTAATAGGAAACTGCATACTTGAGTTCATACCGACACATGATAAGTTACAAAAAGAGGCGAAATGAGCTTGTTCATGCAATTTTGTGTTGTGAGTTAAAAGAGTTCAGAAATGAGGCCGTTCCGCTAGCGGTGTGAAACCACCTTTAGGGTTTTAAACAATTAGGTATTATATTAATTAAAAATAGTTACTCATTAGTAGGCTGGGGTTGGGGCAGTATGAAGGAGTGCAGCGCGGCGGGCCCGTTGGCGGTGGAGGTGATGAGAGCCGCCTCGCTCTGCCCGCTGCTCGATATATCCGCACCCTCCGCTGTACTCGAACTGTATCACATGACAAGATTCATTCCATATTGTTACCTAATGTACACAATTATTTGCAATATGGATTTAAATTAAAAAATAGTTTTAACTCTAAGAGTTCATTAGACCGATTTAACACAAAAATCGGTCTTACGTCGAAGCAAAATTTCCGTATTTGGCATGAACTCGGTTAAAGGAGCCATAGGGTAAAAAATAGTTTAATTTCTCGAGACTGATGATGATGCCTTTACTCCATTAGACCGAATTCGCGATAATCGGAGATTATACTTCGGCTAAGTCTTTTTTTATTGCGAACTCGGTTAATTAAGCTGAAAATGAGTGAAACTAGTTGATACACCAGACTAACTCATAACTTTAAAAGAATATAAAAATTTTCTAGTTTGAAAAATTATATAAAAAAATTGGAATCTGATGTATAATATTCATATATTGTAGTTAACGCTTCTATTTTAAAAATTCTATGTAAATCATAATTATATTTTTGTATTCTATGATAAATACAATAACACTAGCTATGCTATGTACCTGATGGCTGCACTCAGCACGTCCTGGGCGGCACTGCTGATGTCATTGACATCATCACTGCTGGCCACACCCTCCCCGCCGCCCATGTCCTCATCCATTGTACTTGATTCTTCTGTCAGAAATATAACAATGGTCAAGACGTTTTATTGCATTGGAAACTAACAAGATGCAAGAAATAAATGTTTAATTAAATGAGTTTCCCTCGCGAAAAAATCTGCAAACATTAAGTTGTTTATTTTGTTTTTTTTCACTATTTTTTGGTCATAAATAAGCCAAAATAAAATAAAGTCAAACTTAGATAATAGAGCCCATAATATTTTGTTTTTTAAAAAGGTTTCTCAGTTATCCAGTTCTTGTTCTTAATTTCTAATGCTAAGGCTTCATTAGACCGATGTCGCGCAAAAAATGGCCTTCCGCCGAAGAAAAATCACAGTTTTTTGTGCGAAATCGGTCTAATGAAGCCGTAGGGTTTTAAAATTAAATAAAATACAATTATTGATCATACCATCTGGCATTATCGGTGCACCATCCCCTTCTATAGGCATTGCAGAGCTTATAGACTGGTCAGGTGACTCCTCCTGTGCAGCGTCAGCACTCTCATCTAAACCAGCCTCTTTTAATATCGGATCCAATGGATTTTCATCTTGTGGGGAATTGTCTTCAGTTGCTGCCTGAACATAAGAGCTAGATTAGATTTCAATATAAGTCAAACCTGTATAAGAGAGAAACCTCTACAAACAAGTCATTCTCTGGTCCCGAGGACCTACCTCCATAAGCGAGAAAGTCAGATTAGAGATAAACCTCTATAAGTGAGACAAATATTGCTGTCCCTTGGACTTGTCACTTATCTAGGTTTCACTGTATAAGACAATTTCCTTTAAATAACACCTAATGTCATACTATTTTTGGCTCATGACTTCATTCATGAAATAAACTAGACAAGTCCTATATGTTTCTGCAGTCCAACATTAATATCAATTTTCAGCAAGCCAATGCATCCATTATTGATATGCCTTTTAAGAAACATTCATCCATTGTAACTTTTGCAATTATAACATAAGTTAAACTAACTGGTGTAGACAGGCAGTTGTCCCCGATGTAGGCAGACTCATCTTCCAGATGCCCTGGCGTTGTGTCATCTATGTCCATTTCATCTTCTGCCTCAGCAGGACCTGCTGAAATCAAACAAGAAATTACAAGGAATGAATATTCCTGTATCTGTAACTACTTAGAGGTATTGTATGTTATTCTCAGACAATTTACAAGCACATTTAAGTTTAGATATGATAAGTATACACGTGTTTTCTCTCACCTTGTTCAGGCAGATGCTCTTCTCCATCAGCTTGTTGTAATCCAGCCTCTGCATCCAAAACGTCACTACTGCTTGTCGGGGCTCCGTTTGTTGCTATACGTTGTTAATCAGGAAATATTTTATACAGGTAAATAAGATTTAAAGCAGAAAACCAACATCACATCCCCCATAAATGTAAAACTAACGAGACATATTAAATAGTTTATTGTAATAAAAAATCCAGTATGAAATCTCACTTCACACCTGTTTCTTCCACAGGAACTGCTTCCGAATCATTAGCCGGTATGTTATTATCAGAAGTTTCCGCTAAATCAGGTAAGTTTTCTTCTAAGGGGGACATTTCCGCGCCATCGGGTATTTCACCGTGAAGAGCGGAATCAGATTCCATTTTAGATATATTTCAAGAGGTGTCAGGTATAAAGTACAAAAAATGATTGAATTTTACTTATGAAACTAAGCAATAAAGTATAACATTATTCTTAAAAACAGAAAATTCAACAATTATTTGACAAATTATTAAAACACGCCATAAACAACAACGTCAAGCCATTTTAGCGTCATTTCACTTGACTGCTATGCAGATAAAAAATGGCACAGATTCTAAAAAAATCACAAAACTAATTTAACAAAATGTTCTTTTATTTTTTTTAAGAAATTAGTTGGTTTAAGCTCAAAATAAAATTTATTTTTAGAATTTTTCTAACTACCGCTAAAAACTATAAAAAAAATTGTATTAATTCTTCTTCTACTTGACAGTGAAATCTTAGCTGTTTTTTTTCTCCTAAATGTCATATGTCAAAAAGATCAGCTGGGCTGTGAAAATGGTTAAATAAAATAATAAATAAGTTTTTCATTTTGTTGTAATGTTATGTGTATATCATACCCGCTGCAATATTTAATATTTATTTCATAAACTTTTGTATTAAATCATAAAAATGAGTGATAAAAGTAAAGAGAAACCAGGAGAAGGTCTAAGATCTCTAAGGTCTACAACAGCTTTTCGGGTTATCAATTTTGAATTATATGCAAAACCTGTAAGTTTATTGGGTAATATGTATACTGAAACCTTAGAAATAAATTAATTTATTCATAACTAACCTAATATTTTTTTCTTTCAGAATATTGTTATAATGGGCTTGGGAATTACATGTTTTGGTTTAGCTCTCGGTTATATAGCTTATATGAGACAAAAGTATGAATCCATGGGTTACTACTCTGCAGTCGACAAAGATGGCAAGGAAGTTTTTGAAAAGAAGAAATCTAAATGGGATTAGCCAAATATACAAATTGTATTAGATTATATTTAGTGTAAATAATACTAAAAATAAAAGTCATAAAATCTGTTTCTGGGTCTGTAAACTACGATCATGTAACAATGTATTAAAATTCGTTTAGCTGCCACGGACTGTGTCCTTGAGTGACTAGAAACAAAATATGGGAATACATTTCAGCAGGATCCAAAGTGTAATAGTTATAAAAAGAAACTAATAACTTTAAACAAGGTCTTTCAATCTCAAGTGTTAGAAGTACTTTATTCAAAAAATAAGATTGATTGTTATTATAACCAATTAACCAAACATATGATAAAGAAAAGTAGGTGGCTGTTGTTTTGTTTTTAATTTCTCCCTCTGCTTCCTATGATTTTTTAAACCCACCGTAGCGACAAAAAAGGCTTCCAACCACTATCCATTATTATATTTTATCTGTAAATCTAATCTGTGGCGATGTTGTTTTGAGTCTGACAGCTGTCAAATGTTTGAAATTTAATCACGTCACTTCCACAAATTATAAACTTAATTTGTTATTGTATGTATAATGCATTAATGAGCGCTATTTACTTACTCGTTTGATAAGGCAGCATTTTCTAAAGTTATATAAAATTAGAAAACATTTAAGCTTAAATAAGAAAAAAATATAATTAAAATATCATGTTTTCTGCTTTGAAGAAACTAACTAGAAGTAACGATGATCGCTGTGCAGCTCCTATGCCGATGTCTTCTTCTTTACAAAAGAAATTCTCCAGAGGAGTACATTTTAATAGTAAACATTCTTTAGTATATATAGTTTTTCATCATCTACACGTAATATTCAGAAATATACTTGTTTAATATTGCTTAATTTTTTAGTGAAAATTTTAATAAAAGGGGACCGGAATGTCGGAAAATCATGTCTTCTACAAAGATTACAAGGTGGGCCATTTACTGAAGAATATGTACCCACAGAACAAATACAAGTGGCACCTATTCATTGGACATATAAAAATTCAGACTACATTGTGAAAGTAAGTTTATAGCAAGCCTATAAGCCTTTTAAAAATATATTAAATACACTTTATTAAATAATTCTATATTCTTGCGTGTTTTATGTCTACTCTCGCTATTAATAAAAAAAGTAACATTTCCGGCAAAATAAACACCTTCATTTACACCACTATTCTAACTAAAATAATTTTTCCAAGCAGATTGATTGTATTAAAATCTTTAATCTTTTTCTAGGTAGAAGTGTGGGAAGTAGTTGACAAGGGTAGAGCCAAGAAGAAACCACCTTTAGGTTTAAAGCTGGAGAACCAAGCAGCTCCTGTCGCTCAAGATGAAGATTACGAGACTCCAGTACTTGATGCCACATTTTTGGATGTTTATAAAAATGCCAGCGGTGTTATACTGATGTTGGATATAACTAAACCATGGTACGAATACATATATTCCTTACAATAAAAGTTGTAAATAAATAAATCCTAGTTGCCCCTTAGGGGGTAGGCTCGTTACTACTCTATGGGGACGTATAGCTGGTGATGATGAATAAAATCTGCCATGTAACTTATAAAATACAATACTGGTTACTGAATATTTGTTATTATGACTTAAAACTGGCCAGTCCCGTTTGATGTTGTAACATATTTTACAGTATATAAAAGTAAATAACCTATTTCATCAAAGTTGAGCTTTACTATATATTTTACAATGAAACATACTGGTCAATTACCCTACGGCTTCATTAGACTGAGTTTCCTCAAAAAACTAACTTTCGCGGAAGCATAATCTTTTTCATCGTGAACTTGGTCTAAAAGCCAAAGAGATACAAGTATAACATATTTCAGGACATTTGAGTATGTAGTAAAAGAGCTGTCCAGTGTGCCTGCGGACCTGCCCGTGGTGGTGCTCGGCAACCACTGCGACATGCAGCATCACAGACAAGTACATCCACACCATATAGAACAAGCTTTACACCATGCTAAACTTACTAGGTAAAATAAATACGTATTTTTGGTATATTTGTAGATTACTAGTTGAAATTCAACAGTAATTAGTATTCATAGGTTTTTTTTAAGTAACGACACTATGCACTTCTACAAATAAATTTTAAATGTATCAAAAACTAGCTATTGTTCGCAACTTCATTCGCGTGGAAATAAAAAATATAGCCTATGTTACTCGAGAATAGTGTAGCTTTCTAACAATGAAAGAATTTGAGTTTGAGTTTGACTATTGAGAGTTATTTCAATACATACTAAAGTACAAAGTTTCTTTATAATATTAGTATTTTTAAAACATTTTATCATGTTAAATAAGCATTTTTTGTTATTTAATTTATTAAAGGTGGTTACAATTTTAATATTTTTATTTGCAGAACAGCACCAGTGAGATATGCAGAATCGTCAATGAGGAATGGTTTTGGATTGAGATTATTACATAAGTTTTTGAGTGTACCATTCTTAAGGTTACAGAAGACTAGTTTATTGGAACAATTGCAAAGAAATCAAAGGGACATGGAGGAGGCTGAAAAGGAACTTGATGAATTTCAAGTAGGTTTAAAAATTACGTTTTTTATATTTTTTATTAATTTGATTTTGCCGGCGACTCTTCGCGGAACTAAAAAAAATCATGTAAATACCGTATTCCCCTATTCCGAAAAACTGTATAAAGTACTGCAATAAACGAGGACCATTAAGTTGTCGATTATACGATACTGGAGGACACTCGGAACTAAATAAGATATACCAAGGGTCTCATTGGACCAAATTATGTATCTTAAGAAGTGTCAGGAACAAGGATGTTCTGGAATCAATTCTATGAATGTACCAGTACCAAACATAGAAAGTACAACAGTAATAACGCTGATTCCCGTTTCGGAAATCTGTGCAAAATTTCATCAAGATCTGTTAAGCCATTTCAGAGATAACAAACCCATTTCCAACAAACAATCATCCCTCGTAACTTTATCATTCACAATATTAGTATGATTTGTCTACAATGATTTTTTGTTTTTTAGAATTCCGATGAGGCACATTATAATACATTTTTGGATAAACTTGCTAACAAACGTCGGCAGAGCAGCGAACAGATTGAGTCTCGTGTTATAAACGATAGATCGCCGAGTATTGTTTTAGGAGCGGGGAAACCAATAGTACCGCCTAATGTGAATCCACTTGTAAGTATTTCATATTACTTCAAGTTTGTTAATGTAATAATATTTCTTGTTACCTTCAATATTCTTGTGTTATGATATTTCACGATAGTCGAATAAGTGGGATTCAAACCCACAACCGTTAATCAGTCCGCACTTCCAGCCGGTAGGCTATTGGTACTTCATAATTGCGGATTTACCATTAGGCTGAGAAGGCTTAAAGGGGGCAAATTTGCCCCAATTTTTGTATTTTCTGTTCCTTTTCTTATTTTAGAATAGCCTATGTGTGTAAATGTGTAAATCCGCCACTGGTGCTTCTTTTCGTTTTTTTTTATTATTGTCATTCTTTTCTTTCTTTGTAATCTGTCTTGTTTTGTTGCCAGTTAGCGCAATCGCTGAATCCGAAAGGTATAAAAGCGTGTCACAGTATACCAGATACCACTCCTAGTGTCCAGTCTCAGTATGTCAGTCCGGACCTGTTGAAGCGCAAACAGCCTGTTAGTATGGAAATGACACCTTCAAGGCAATCACAACAAGACAGGTCAGTTTTGATATTACTACCAAAATATAGTCGAGGATATTAATTTCCTACCCATGGTAAACCATTTAACATTTCAATTTAATTAGGTCGAAAACTTGTCACAGTAATATTCATATTTTCTAAATTATAGCTCAAAGGGATAAGCTCGACTAAACGTTTTAGTACTGCACTAAAATGTTGATATTCAGACCCATGTTTTTTGCTACTCAACTTAAATACAATGTGGTGCGAACAATTGCTACTAATCTAGTCTACTAAAATGTTGCTGTTCAGACGTATAGTCGTCTAATTACTTGCTTTATGTACCATATTAAATTGTAAATGGGAATAAAATTAAATTCTTTGGGTGTAGTCTAAGTATTATATTTATAGTGGTCCGGGCACACCGTCCGGTACGAATGTGTCCGCATCTTCGGGTGCTCTAGACGAGTTCTACGCGGGCACGCTGGACACCAGCTTCCTCGACGACTTGACTCCATTGTCCAATTCCATTCAAGAAGTCACATATGATACTGACAGGTAAAGTAGAAATACAGTGTTTTTTTACGTTTTTCTTAGTCTACCTTACAGAAAATAATTACTGAAAAAGTGTTGGATTATAAAGAGCAATAGATATTCGACCGAATGTTTAAACGCCACTCAAATTTAGGCGTCGCTTAAAATCTAAGTGGCGTGAAAAATAAAAAAGATCGCCGTAGAATTTGTAGTCTAAGCGTGGACTTACATGTCAGACGCTCTTAAATATTTGAATGGCTTTTAAAAATTCGGCCGATGAATAGAAGATTAATTAGAATAAAAGTCAAGTTTTACTCTAATTTAAAGTAAGTAAAAAGATAATTACCACTTAAATACATAAATTATACTAATTGCAGTGATGATGAGGCAGTAGTCAATCCAAAAGTGACAGTTGAGGAAGATGATTTAGACATAGACAATATTCCATCTAAAGTTATAAAGAGATTGAGCATAGATTATACTTCGAGAGATGAGGGTGAAAGTCTTGATCAAATGTTTATGAAACAAACAGTAATAAGTACAGATATAGAAGAGAATACGTTAAGTGCCGGAGATCCTGAAATGCATTTATCTTTGAACAATGACTTTCCTATTTGGGCCGGAGATTCCAGTGTCAGGAGATCACCGGAAGGTAACTAAACCGCTGTATAATTTCTTCAAAGGCCAAGGCCTCCTTCGGGACATCATGTCACTCTAGTTAGTTAGTTATTTTTTGTTTATTATTTCTTCGTGATAATTTAAATACTTTGGTTAGAAATAGAAATGCAATATTTAAATTAATAAAATATTGTATATTTCAGGTGGTGAAGACCCAGATAATTCAAAAGAAACAGATTCCAAGGTAAATATAACAATTTGATTACAATTTTATAGCGATAATGAAATAGAAGAATTATTGATTATATTTTTTGGGTATTATATTATTGCAGATTGAAAAGAAACACAAAAAGAAGAAATCTAAGGATAAAGACAAAGTCGATGGTAGCGAGAAATCCGAACGAAAAGAGAAAAAGCATAAACATAAGAAAAGCAAAAGTGAGAAACGGAACTCTAATCCACAACAAGATTTATTAGCGCCCACCGTCACAACGGACTTTGTTTACGAAGATTACGATAGTATTTAATACTAGCCTCCCGCCCCGGCGGCGCTTGTGCACGTAGATACCACTGATCTCTGGATGGATAGGTCATTGCTTGGAAATCAGATCTTTGTCTTCGTTTCGACTTAAACTTGTTGCAACGGTTTCATTAGACCGATGTCATGCAAAAGACGGCTTTACGCCGAAGCAAAATATCCGTTTTATCTAGAAGTGCTAGGGTTACTGACAATTAAATTGATCTCCATTATGATACCGTATTTGCCAAAATGGCGATATTCAAATAGGCGCAAAATACCTTGGCTTTTAGCCCATAAATGTGTAGAGATCAGTGGTAGATAAAAAATTGCCTTGCTTACTTACTAGTCCTATTGGTAAAAATTTATGCGAAATTAACTTTCTCCTTATATTAGTATAGACAAGCTAGGATTAGTAAAAATACTAATTTTATAGCTTTGTTATTTTGTATGCGATTCGCCACATTTAATTAAATAAGTACATTATTAATAACATAATAACATCATTTATTACTTAATGTTTTTATAAATTAAGAAAGAATGGAAAATTGTGAGATCGAGTTTTTGATATTAAAAAGATCTGACAAAATATTTGCAGAAAAACTAAAAAACAGTATTTTTTATATAAGACGCGTACATCAAATAATAAATATAGATTACGTTATCATCGAAAATTAAGTGCTTGTTTTTTTTCCAATATCATAAAATAATATTGATCTCTATTACTTTTAAAATGTATTGCGCCATATGAATAAAATTGTGAAAGAATATTATGAATTGAATTGGTAAAGGCGGCTATTCCTTGACTAAAGCTATACTGCTGATTGAATTTATTTATTTGTATTTTGGCCAGTATGCTAATGATTATTTTTTGTATTATACCTTTTTCTTTTATATAATTGGATTTAAATGATTCGTTGAAAACATCTTGTGCATAGATTTACACTTAAAGATTGTTGTTATATCAAGTTTTCATTGATTAAAAATCGTTTGATATCTAAAAATATTATGATTCCGAGGTATGCTTTTTTTTACGCGGGAAATGGTTTTATTCACTTCGCCGTCCGTGCTGCGAGGGCAGTAGGGACGGCTTTGTGTGGGGCTCCCGGCCTCAGACTTAGGCCGGACTACCCACTAAACCCCGCGGTGTTACCTCGTCTCTTGACCGGGTCGTAGAATCCTTGTTAGTATATCCAAGGCCCCTTGGTAGGGACTCGACTTCCGATGTATGGTATAAATAATATGAATTATTCCACGAAAACGTTGCCTTGTTATATTGTAGTGAATTGTCAGGGCTTCCACGAAATAATTGTTAAATTGGTCGTAACTGCTCACCTCGTATGCATCAGAATGCCGTAAATGTAGTTTTTGTGAATGTTTTATTATCTAGCGTGTTGTTGAAGCGATTTTAAAATTTTATAATGTTGAATGTGATTATATTTTGTATATGTTTAACACAGCGTTATATCAGCCTTGTATGTTGGCTTTATATTGTATGTCTTAAAATAAGTGATTTTAAAAATAAATTGGCTTGTTATCATTACTTTTTATTGTGTTTTTTTAGTGTATTACGGCTTCATTAGACCGATGTAGCAAAATCGTTTTTATCGCGATAGCATAAGGACGTAAAATTAGAAAAGCCTAACCTACTTATGATGTCTCAGGGCGGTTATCGCAGGCGCGCCGTGTGATCAGATTTGATAATAATGGTGATGCCAATTTTAAATAGTAATTTGTTTGATATACGTGGGACGGGGCAAGGTTTCCGGAAGTCAGGCTGTAAACTGATGAAGATGGGACATAATGTGTTTAAAGAAAGAAGTTTAATAAATAGATTCGATTCTATTAAAACATGTAAATATACAACCACATCGATATTTTATTGGTTAGATTATAAAAATTGGACCACTTGTAAGAAGTCCACGCAGTAGTGTAACAATATTACAAACAAAAATCTCTACATAACAGAACTTACACATATTAGTCAACTTTATTTTATACAAACTATGGTACACGATTAACATTAATATTTACCTAATTATATATTTTATACATTCTATGTATAGTAGATAATTTCTTCATTTTGTAATAAGTTAATAAAACTATAAAATATTCTCTTCAGTAAAACATTAGGCATTTCATAAGGCTAATGTAGGTATTGAAACAATATTTGGTGGCTTTGTGTGTGTCTAGAACAACGCGCGAAGTACTCATTCAACAAAATAAAGTTTATACAAAGCACTTTGTACTTGACTTCTATCATTAAGTTATCAGAATTTGGAATACGTTAAAATGTTTCGCGGACTTACTATAACAATATAAAAATAATAAACCTAACGAAGTATAACTTCCTAGTCATTTGGCCGACAGTAGACAAGGTACAAAACGAACAAAATTATAAAATGCCGTCAAATTATAATACAGTTATCACACTTTCAGCTAACAACGCTTTCATGCAAAATGTACTTTTATTAAACAGCTCCGAGAGGACTTCGTAACTCTACGACGTGGAAGGACTAAGTAGAAAGTCGAACACTAGTCGCAACAAAAACCGAAAACGAATAAATATTATGTAACAGAGCGGCGAGGACAGCTCCGCCGAGCCCGCCCGCGCCGCTCCGTCGACTTACTCCACTGAGAATCTCTCTCTACTTAATGTAATTAGTAGCTGCTCGAAGGTAGCCCAGATTAATCTAATCATTATGAGCTACACTAATGCATCGTCAACAATTTCATTATATATCGTTTATAATATCAAAAGCGTTCTAGCGATGTATCAATAAAATATTTCAATCCGAAAACTTCATTATGCACTGGTGTTATACATATTATATATATTTGAAACGATATATCTATTCAAAAGGAATGTTTAAAATTGAAGAATGAATCAGTTTACAATATACATATTCTGTCAAATAGTGAACAATATTTAATATTTCATTTAATAACCGATACAACAAATTTCAACACATATAGATAGAGCGGCCGACGAGCGGCGCGCCTCGATAGGAACACACGAGGTGGCTCCGGCACTGCCGCTGCGCGTGCGCACGCCCGCCGCACTGCGCGCCCGACACACACGAAAACTTAAACCCCATCGTGTTGTCCTATGTTCGGGCGTTAAAACAATATCGACTATAACCATCAGTAACACTCTTTATCTAATTTCATCGAAAAAATTACCTAGTTATTTTAATAATTGTATTGTATTTCTCATCGACGATGAGCTGCAAAATAATTTGAATGCATTTCTAGCGTTATCCTTAAATATATAATCTAGATAATCTTATGTACAATCTAAAGATAATTAATTGTTCAAATCTGATTTGTAATTAACGAGGCGTCTGGGTACGTCGAGAGGCGGGGCGCGAGGTGAGCGTCGCGGCCACGCGCTCCAGTCGCGCCAGTACATTCGAGAGCTGCGTCGGCGGGCGCGCGCGCACCGGCGCGGCCGCGCGGCGTCAGTCAACCCGCGACGCCTCCGCGTAGCTGTCGTCGAGGTAGCTCTGCAGCATGTGCGGCTGCCCCATGTGCTCGTAGCCG
>QDHC01003053.1:530894-541067 GCA_013186455.1 Papilio dardanus tibullus
CCAGGCACGACCACCCCTCCACCTCCATCTGGACACCGCACACAACGCTATTCTCATAAACACGATTTTGTGTTCGAGCGACTTAAAATAACCTCATAGAAGATCGTATGCGATGTCGCCATACGGCATTGTAAAACGAGCTCTAGATCTATTACTGACGCGCTTACGGCCGAATGTTTAAACGGCACTCAAATTTAAAGGTCGCATAAAATCTATGTGGCGTCAAAATTAGACGGAATCGCCGTAGAATATGGAGTTCAGGTGTGGACTTAGCATGTAAGAGGCTCTGATATTTTTGAGTGACTTTTGGAAATTCGGAAGTTAAGTTAGTTTTGGGTATTCTCTTATGATTATGTATAAGATATCTACACTATCATCATCACCAGCTCACTATCCGTGCCCACCGAGGGTCTCGAAGCCTACCCCCTAAAGGGCGACTAGGCTATAGTCAAGCACGCTGGCCCAGTGCGGGTCAGTCGACTGTCGACAGTATAGTAAGTTGACTGTCACAATGGTACAGCAGCTGACCTGCTGCGAGGTGGTGGCGGAGGCGAGCACCAGCTGGCTGTTGGCTGCGCGGAAGACACGCATCTTGGGGCAGCCCTTCTGCAGCGCCTCCAGCGGCACCGCGGCGGGGTGCGTCGTCGCCATCGCGCCGGATATGTCCAGCAGCTCCAGGTTGGGGCAGTGCGTCTACATACATACAAATGTTACATTCTATGTTTCCAGTTAAACTGGTCCACAATTCGACTCGATTCCTAACCTTTATTAAACATAAAAATCTCCGTCTCGTTACACCAATATCAAATATACTGTAACAGTATTTCACAGGCTAGTTTTTGTTCCTGTAATTATATGTCTCATAAAAGTCAATAAGTACTTGAACGATTTTAATATCTTGCACGAATACCCAACTATTATATAAGTATAATATTTATTTGATGTAATATCAGATTTGTAGTACTAACAGCGACCGAGGTGAGTATCTGCGGCAGCGCGGTGAACTTGTTGTTGGCGAGCGTGAGGTGCGTGAGGCGGCGCCCGAACGCCTCCGCCAGCCGCGCCACCGACGCCGCGGACAGGCACGTGCTGGAGCCCCCCGTCTCCGACTGCGCACGCAACACGTATCATATCACGAACCAAACACCAAGACCATTTCCTCAATCAGACTAATTCAATGGTAACTTCAATAGTCATATATTTATCACATTGTTATCAGCTTCATTAGACCGAGTTCGCGATAAAAACGGAGATTTTACCTCGGCTTAAGTCAGTTATAAACGCGAGCTCGGTCTAATGAAGCCGAGGCATACGAGATTCGTTTGTTTTTTACCGTGAGCGAGAGGTCCAGGCGCTGCAGGTTGGGCAGGCCATGCATCAGGTCGTAGAGCTGGTCGGGCGTGATGCGGCTCCAGCCCGCCACGCTCAGCTCCACCAGGCGCGGGCAGTAGTCTGCCACGCACGCCAGCACCCATGTTATGTTGCACACCTTCCATTGAGCTAATAAATTCAAACGTATTTTTGTTTATTTTAAAAAACCCGTTTCATTCAGACTTTCTAATTATTATGATAATATAGTGTATTGTAGTATTTCTCAAACTAAATGTATGTTTCCTTGGTAATAAAAGAAATTGTTTATATCAGTTAAGTAGTTTAACATAGCATTTTATGTGAAGTATCATTTTTTTATGAATTTCACAACATGCCATTAAGTGCTAAAGGTGACACAACTCTGGAAAATACCGAAACAAACATTGAGCAATACAAAAGTGGACATACCAATATTTAGTGTGTGACAGAGAGACAGTCGATTCTCGAGGAGCCACACCAGTTTGAAATCTGTTTTGCATTTCTCACTAGTGTATTGCGCAAGATCTGCATTCCTCCACAACTCCGGTCTACAGCTGACAGTGTTCCACAATTTACACACGCGGCTCAACCTAAAGGAAAAAACATTGATTAACCACAAAAACCTTATTTACTGTTAGTTTTTTATAAAGCTGTTTTTACCTGACGATAGTAGGTATAGAACCTTGAATGGCCACTGCATAATCAAATATTTTGAATAAAACCTCTTCAGGCATGGAACAAGCCCAGGGACTCTGAGGTCCCGTTTCTTTACTCTTACTATCTTCTCCGCTAACTCTACTTTTCTCAGTCTTTTCACTTTTACCTGTAAGAAATATAAGTTTTAAATATTAATATCATCTTCTTCTTAAATTTAAGGTTTTTAATCTTGTCGATGGAGTCCTTTCCAATACACCTCGACCCTCTGGTATGATCATGCATACAATTATTATGATTTTTATACAATCTAAAATTTCAATATAACTGATCCGAAAAGATGATTATATTGCGATAAATTAGACACACTTTAGGCATCTGAAATTGGTGTGCAATATGATGAACGGAGTGGTTATAAAATGTATCTTACTCTTATTATTGTTAAGTTTGCGCGTGCGGGTTCGTGTACGAGGCCGGGGCGGAGCAGGCTGGCGCGGCTGGCGCGTCTGGCGGGCCTGGCGCGGCTTGGGCGCAGCCAGGCTCATGGCAGCCGCCGTGTCTCCGCGCGACGGGTCATACTCCTCCCCAGAGCTCTCGCTCACCTCGGGTGTTGCGTTTTTTTTCTTCTTAGACTTTCTCTGACCTAGGTCGGCGACTGCTATCGGTGTTGGAAGTACCTGGAATTTATTGCATTAAATATGATTTTAATATGCATTCTTGCTACATTTTTTAGGATAAGAAACAAGCCTGTCACCTAAATTATAAGGCAGAGGGAGTACAGATGTGCAGACAACCCAACAAGCAAGCTAAGAGTAAAATCCTTGTTTGAAGCTTAATAAATACAATTTAAATATAGATTTTCCATGTTAAAAACAGAGATAATGTGTCAATACACATGTTAATGCAGTGGCAACTCATGTAAGATTTATTTGTTTTGTAAGTAACTATCTTTTTAAATCCTTAACATACCAACATTGACATTTAAATAATCTTGTTTTATACCAAACTTCTTTACTTGGAGATAAATACTCAAGGATGATATTAATATGGTTATTTTATATTAAATTGCTAATCGGATCAATATATATATGAAATGTATATTTTTTAATTTAATACCATATCATTAGTGTAAGGCAAAAGAGATAAGAATACGATAGTAACATCACTTTGTGATAAAAAAGTTAATATTATGATTCTTCAACTACTGTTTACAAATAATAAATAATGTTTTTAACTCTAGATATTTTATTAATTAAATGTTTAGTGAATGAAAACTAATGGACATTAAAAAGAATTATGTGGAATATACAGTCAAACACGAGAAACGTCTATAAGTGAGAGTCATTCTATGGTCCCGACGAGCTACCTCCATAAGCGAGGTTCATGGATTAGAGAAGCCTCTATAAGCGAGACAAATATCGAGGTCCCTCGGAGTCTTGCTTATTCAGGTTTGACAGTATGATTTTTTTTGTGTTTCAATAAATCTGCTATCAATTTATATACTTTTTTCAGATGTGGTGTAGGTTTCTTACTTTTTGAAATTATTGAAATTTATGAAAAACACTTTTATAGTGTTACATACAATACACCGACGCAAGCAAACACATTCACCATTTAAAGTTCTGAACTAAGTTATAGTTTAAAGTCGGCTTATGCGTTCAATCCTATGACGATCCTGTATGATACAGTATTAAATACAATAAGCAACAAAATAGGAGACCATAGTATAGATGGATTAATAAAATACCCATAATGCAAAAGGAAAAATGAAGAATTATTAACAGAGTTTTTATGAAGCCAAATAACGAAGAACTAAAGTTCCCAACTTCCAAAGTAAAATAAGATGATTCATATATACTATGTTTCATCCTTTTGTATGTCTATACTAATATTATAAAGAGAGAAACTTTGTATTTTTGTTTGTATTGAAATAACTCAAGAACTACTGGACCAATTTCAAAAATTCTTTCACCATTAGAAAGCTACATTATCCCTGAATAACATAGGCTGTATTATTTAATTCCATGCGGACGAAGTCGCGCACAACAACTAGTATTACATAAACACAGTTTACGTTTTTTGTGATTTTGGAACTTAAATTTGAGTTGTGATATAAATCTCAAGGTAGTATAAATTGTCTTGGCCGCAAAGAATAAATTAAGCTTAATTTGATTTCTCTTTCATTAAGGCAACACATTGACTATTATTTTCCATCTATTCATATTTTGATACTTCAATAAACTATCATAATATAAAATGAAAAACATTTTTTCTTAACCAGCCATTATTAAAACAACTATATAAAGAATAATTGAAGAAATAATTTTATAAACAAAAATAAAAGTCGTCCCACCCCAATTCTCTTGTGATCTAATCAAAATTCATCTAGTTGTTTAGGTGGTTGATCTCTATGTTTCTTCACAAACATCAATCCCTGTTATTTATACATTAGATACAATTATGATTAAATTATATTACCGAAGATGTTAATGTCTTTCAATATATTAATCAACTATTCATATTACAGTCAAACCTGGATAAGAAACTTCTATAAAAAAGATAAATATTGCAGTCCCTTGGACTCTCGCTTCTCCAAGATAGACTGTATGATGATGGTTTAATATAAATGTACGTACCACCTCGTGGAGATTAGTTTTCCTGATCTTGAGCTTTATGTTAGTGTTGGTGTCCACTATCTGGCTCTGATATGTGCTCGTGTACTCATATTTCTTGGACTTCTTCTTGCTGCGTGAACTACAGATGCCTATCATGGACCGTGGCTTGCCACTACACGGCATCACTACATGAGTCCTCTTCTTAGAAGATTCTTTTGATTTACTTTTTTTAGTTGATAATTGACTAAGTTCATGACTGTACGGTTTACCACTCTGTCGTATATTTATAATAGGTAACTTAACACTGCACTTGAGGACCTCATCCTCTGAACTTTCACTTTCATTTGACTCATCTTCATCATCTTCCATTTCTTTTTGACACTCACTGCTACTGACTAAATACAAGTTTTTGCCACCTTTCACTCGAGGGGTCACTATACTGTTTGACTTTGCACTCCTTTCGTGGTATTCACGAAGGGACTTCTTTTTCCTCTTCTTCTGTGAAGAAAGGCAGCCGTTGACAGGCGAGTGCTCCGCATCGCGCCTCGAGTGCTGCTTGTGCTTCCGGTGCCGAGTACGGATAGGAGACGGAAGGGCTCCATTGTGTACTTGCATTTTTTGATTGGCAATTTCGTCAATGCTCTGCTCGAAGTCAGTTTCGAGTTTGACGCACGAGACGTCTTCGAGCCCCTCTTGCAACATCTCGTCGCTAGAAACGACGGGTGATATTTTACCCAGGCACTCCTCGGGGAAGAGGTCCTTGCGGACAGTGAGTCTCATCGCAGGCTCCACGCTCGCGGACTCATAGCCGCCGTTGACGGGACTCGAGCAACTCGACATGCCGCCCGCCGCCCTCTCGTACCACTTCTACAAACCGCTCACCTGTCCGCCGCGAGGTAAACAATCAGTTTGACACATCACATTTTCACTTTTGATGCTGGGAGATTCAGTGAACACAGAGTGATAATACAGTTACGTCTGATTCCCGATAAATGACGTGTTAATCATTATTACGTTTTTCAATTAGCTTGTCTTGAGACAGTCCAAAGCATCTTTTTTCTTTACGTATTCGCATTTTAGGTCATCCATGTTCATGTAACGTTGTGATTGCGAAAAACAAAGTACAGAACATTTTCGCGGACACTTGCACTTGTATAATAGCTTTCCACTAAACTAAGGCATAATTTTTGAGACTTAGATGAAATCCTGATTATTTCCGTCGACTATGAGTTGATGAAAACTGTTGACCTTGTTAAAAGCTTATTAGGTTTCAAATTTTAGTCAACAGATGCAGACATTGTCACAAAGGTTGTTCTTGGGTTGTACACGGCTTGAGAGGGTAACATTGATAAGACATTTATTTGCACGATTATTTATTTACTTTCATCAACTAGATTATAAAAATTGTAAAAATATTCTAAAGATTTGATGATTTAAGAAAACAACGACTATGTGTTCTATTTCTTATTACAGGAAGTTATTGAGATATTTTTCCGAATTTTATGCCCGATAACGTCATTGCAAGTTAATATTTATGTCAAAGATAAAAGAAATGTCAAACGCAAGAAGTTGTTTTATAAGGTAACCCAAAGAATCATATTAACCAATCAGAAGTGCTAAAATGTTGTTTGAAATTTTATAATTGGCTATTTAAATAAGAAAAGTCTGTACTTCAGTTACTAATGGCTTATTTCTAAAACTTTAAATGTGTAATAACCAATCATTATAAGTTTAGCAGAAATTTCAACCATCCCTTTGTTTTGTCAATAGATGGCACTGTAAACATATTTAGGAAACTCTATGGAAGAAAAGAAAATAGATCAAGATGTATGCTTTTTGTTTTGTTTCTTTCTCCCTTTCCACCGTTCTGGAGAAACCAATAATAAATTTAATTATACATGTTTACCGTCAAATAAATTTTAATACATCCAGCAAGACAAATAAAAATTTCATTATAAATTATTAACTCCAATGAAGATTTAAATAAACATTAAAATTTGTTCTATCTTTGACGTGTTTTGTACGTACTGAGTGTGATAATGATAACCTACACGGTCTTTTTGTAACAAGTACATAGTCTGGTGAGTCATGTTTAAATTTATTTGTTGTATCGATGATCTCATAATATTGTAAGTAGGTGCTCTATGCTTGCTGCTGATTGTAACGTATACGAATTGTACTACATATTGTAGTTTACAATTTGGTGTAAATTATTACCATTCTGTGACTGTAGTTATCATTAAAATATTTTTAAAATACTCATCGAAAAATAGTTAATTTATTTTACCTCTTTTAGTGTTTACATAACGTAACGCTATATTCTAATATCTTAAAATAAAAGGTACAATTCTCTAGTTTTTTTTTGTCCAAAATATGTTTTTTATGCATTAAGTACTTATGTTCAACATTTATTTAGGTACAACAAATTTACAAATTAGGATTTGTAGAGCCAAAACATAAACAATCAATTTTATTGTTTTCTTGCTTTATGTATGAGCATTGTCATAGTTGAATATCAAGATACTATCCTTTAAATGAAAGCCATATTTAAATAAACTTTATTGCCTTTGAAAACTGGATCTGGGTTGAATATACTTTTTATTATGATTAACACAACCGAATACCAAACAAAATTATTACAAATATTTATTAAATTTTTACCATTATAAATAGTATTGATATAAAATTTTAAAATATGTTTTTTTAAAACATTGTAAGGATAAAATAAGTATAATATACTACTGTCAAATAACAAAGGGCAAATACAAGATTTTGGCCTGTTTGCACTGATCAATTGTATGATTGTAAATCCACTTTAGTAGGATTTTTTTTTAATTTTTCGTTTTATGAGTATAAGAATTTTTATTATAAAGTAAATAATGTAATTGAAAAAGGCTCATTTAACAAAAAAAATGCACTATAAATACCTACTTTCCAAAAGTGTACTTATGAAAGTTTATTACAAAACTTACCTTCTAATCCTCATTTTAACAAATTTTTGCATAATTTTTTTACATGAGTTTTTACTTTTGTCTTATCTAATAGAATAAGCAATCTCTTAAAATGAAGAGTCAGTTTAATCAAGATATTGTTACATTCTACCAATCATTTTGTAAGGGATGATTAAATAATTTTAATTAATGGAAGGGTGTGATGAAAATCACCAAGATGATGATTTCTTTTTTAATGAAACTATTCATTTATGATAGATAGTTGTATTAATAATATTTTTGTTTTTTTTACTATGTGTGTTTAAAGAATCCTAAAACTTAAAAATATTACTGATGTGAATACATTTTGTTTCAGGTACAAAGTGTTCGCCCTTCGAGTGATACATCGCGCGATTCGTATCAATATCGTGTTTCGGTTGCGGTTGACACTATGTTAGTGCGCGGCGTGAGTGTTGCGAGAGCTAGGCGGTGGTGAGACTGCGTCGGGCGGTGGTGAGGCACGGCGCGGACGGCGAGTGATGCTCGTCGCGGTCGCGGTGATGCAGAGGAATGGTGGACGCGGCTGCGGAGCGCCGGCTCGCCTCCGCCGCGGGCGTCAGTTCCACTGCAACATTAACCAAGTAAGTTCTCAAATCAAGGTTTAACTTTACATTTTAGGATATCTCGAAATTATAGAAGCTGTCCCACTGCTAATAAAAAAAAAGGTTAAAGGTTTCGACCTATGATGGGCTCCATTTTCCGCAACTCCACGACTAGCGCGTTTTTTGCGTGAATACACATATCTTTGAATTTCTTCAAAGATATTTGTATTACTAATAACTAATAATAATTCAATAATAATAATAGTAATAATTCCACTCCTAGGCTCCTCCTCCTATGACTCCTAGGCTTCCATCTATTAGGAAAGCCGACCCCACCACCAGATGGGGTTAGCGGTAGGGAGAGAGAGAGAGTAATAATTCCACTGCTAATAACGTCGCTGCTTATGTCTTAAACTTAGGTATTACTTAGACCTTACAGTATACATTCTTCAAAGATAGAAGTATGTACTAACATTGTCCTTTCTTTCATAGCTCAAATATTGACAGTCACAGAAGTCCAGTTTACTACAACTTGTAGTATGAATTATTGTTTTATGTAACTTAGAGTTACACATTGCATCAATCATAATTATAATAGTTACAATTATCTGTTGCTACATGTTATACAATATTTCAGTATTGTCGTTTAATAGAAAGATGAATGGCCCTTTAATTCAACTAATCCACGGCAGCCTTGGTAAAGATTGTTACAGTACTTACGTTCACGTAACCTATCATTGCAGTCTTAAAATATTTTTGTGATCACAGAAATTCGAATTATATCCTGTCCTCAGTCTAACATAGAAGGGTAAACATTTGTTTTTGGGTAAACGGTGATCACATCAGGAAAACCGCGGACTCGTTTGAAAAACTAGTCGTCCATATTGTGGTTAGTATATAGAATATACTAACTGGAATAATGGGTATCTATTCCACTTGGTGCCCAGTCCGTAAGTCTTTATCTGTAATCATAGCAAGATGCTTGAAACAAAATCTTAGATTATGAGAGGATGCCGACATCAAGAAGCATGCTTACTAACTTTAGAAGGTGGTAGTGGAAAATACTTCAAAAACGAGACTAATGTGTAGTTCATTTTCATCGATATAAACATAAACTATCAAACATCTCAATCCAAGCGAATTCTTGGCAGCTCTTGATCAGTCAGTCAATTGTTATTTACTGCAGCCCAATTCCCGTGTGCCGCCAGTTGACCGTTGGCATGGTCTCCCTGACCCCGATGCTCCGCGATCATTCTATTGAACCCTTCCTCATTGACAGCCCATACAATAGTCACAGCTTCATTATTTAATTGACGCTCATAAACGTCATCGTGAATGACAGAAGTGACTATTGTTAAGTTATTTACGTAATGTGTGACTACGATCTTGCATTGTAGTTTGATAAAGAAAATTAGATACGTATTGTCGCTTGTGTGAATAAAAAAATACTATATTTTATAGTTAATTCGTTTCAATGTCTGCCAATTCGAAATGATTGTGAAGTTTTTCCATGTGGCAATAAACTGAATCTCTGGGACACAATAACATTGCTAAACTAAAATGGGAAATTGAAATGATGTTTTTCTCTTGATATTTGCAACTGTTATGTTGCAACGCGGTAATTATGAAGTTCTTCAGTTAATTAGTTTTTTTTTTTACTTTTTATCATTGTGATAATAACAAAAAGTTCCCCACGAAGGTCATAAAATGATGTCAGATATCGCACAAGTATCTTATCGTATTTTTCCGAACAGTGTTTTGTGATTCCACGAGTCGTGACGCTAGATTATTCGAACTTTATCGAAATATGTATAATATTTCTACTTCAAAGCGCTTAGATTTTATCATTAGCGTTAACACCTAAGATCTAAACATTCTAAACATGAAAAACTATTCGGAAATTCGGAATCGAATTCTACCAACCTGACAATAGAAATGTTTAGCGAGAACATTGTTGTAATAGTGATATACATAGTTAATTGTGAAGAGCTACGATATAGGCGTTTGTTTGATTAGATGCGA
>QDHC01003053.1:544698-559289 GCA_013186455.1 Papilio dardanus tibullus
AAAAACGTTATCGTGAATCAAGCTGTACTCGGCCCAGACAATCTGTTCATCATAGGGAACTTCGAGACCGTGCCTGAAGCCTTGTTCGCGCTAGAATAATATTTTAATCGAGTTGCAAATAGCAACTACCTGAACAAAGGATTTACTAATCTACTAAAACGTTGCTGTCCGGATACGTTTAGTTAATAAATTACTAGCTACTCGACTAAAATACTATCCTGGGCGTACAAGCCTTTATCGATAATGTTTAGTAGCTAAGCGTCTCACATATTGGTTCGTTTACAAATATATCCGAAGTAAATAGTAGTATGTGGAATTTTTAAAGGATAGATCATTTATTTATGACCAACTAATACTGGATGAGGTCAATAGTACGTGTTATACTAATCATATTATGTACAGTATATGTACTATATCATATAGAAGTAGTTCGTTAATTCAAACTCTATGCATGCACCGTAACATCGGAAGATGGTCAAACGCAGTGCCAAGGTCAATAACTATACGTTTAACTGACAGTTGTGAAAGTCTATAAGATCGCACATACATATAGCAATACTACGAGTATAATAATTATTTATTTAAACTTTAGCACAATGTGAGTACAAGGAGGACTTAATGCCTAGTGCATTCTCTACCGGTCATCCTATGTCTTAGTGGAAAGTACATAGCGATTTTATGTAGGGCATATAAAAGTACTATCATCATCATCATCATCATCGACATCAGCCTTTCTCTGTACACTGTTCAAAGTACTATGCATAATATTTATAGTACCTAGTTTATGTAGTTCGATAAAAGTGATAAATAAACGATTGTGCTAATTCCCAGTAGGTGATCTTGGTCTTCCTCGTCAATAGAATATGAAATAATTATGTCCTAGTGTTCTACTTTTGCCTGAGAAAAAAAAATCATTTGCTTAGCATATGCGTGGGCTTTGGCATGTAATATTATATGGTGATTTGTGGTTACCAACTACAACGTTGTAATAAAATATTTAATTGCAAATGTTAAAGCTGGTATATTCATTTCATAAATGCTCTTTAAAATTGTTTTTTTAACACTGGAAGTTCATATTTGGTTATGAGTGTAATTTTTCCGTATAAGACGCCACCCTCCATCGATTTACACGTTATTCGTAATCGTTTGTTTACTTACCGCTCATGTAGGTGTACTCTGTGTACTAACGCACAAGTATACCTGTTATCAGCACTGAGGCAACATCGCGCCCGCTACCACGGTCACGTGTAGTGTGCGATCGGTTCGTCGATGACGACAGATGTGCAGCAACGTGCGACGTGCCATCGCTAATTGTGACTCGTCTCCGGTGCCGTGGTAGGAGGACGGTAGGGTCGGGCACGCGCTATCGTTCGCAAGTGATCAGTGCTGCGCGATCAGCTCCGCCGCGTGGTGTACCGCCGCCGGACCGCAAGCCTCGACAACTGGACCACTGCGATTCGTTCAGTGACGTTATGTGAAACTAATTTATATTTGTGCTAGTTATTGGGAGATTGCCATTATTCTGATACGCAGGTGAATACAACTTCGACGTCGGCCCGTCCATGTTCTCTCGATACGCGATCCTTGTATTTGCAACGTCAGTTCACCGTTGACGGGGCACATGTATATCCTCTTTGATCTATGTATTCGCCATTTAACGGACACGAGTTTGTTTTATAACAAATGTGTTTTATTGGTATTTCAGCTTTGAACCGTTACTTTAGTAGCGACTTAACATTTGCATAGCTTCAAGGTCTTACTTACAGCCGATTGTGATTGCTGACCAAATTGACAGTTTTTGCGCGCGTTTATCTTCAGATGCTATTAACAGCAAATGTTATTATTGAATATAAAATCTAAATAAGAACTCAATTACTAATTTAATGTTCTATCAAGTTAATTGCCGGTTACGTTAACTTCAAGTTACAAGATATAAGAATAATTCACATAATAATTGTTATGAATATAGGTAGGTATCTATTCATAATCTTTAGCATTCAATTAGTATGCTATCGCTCTAATTATATAATGTAACGCGTTTATAACTGATTAGGTACTTTGCCAATATTGACGTCCGACTTAATTCATTATATGTTTAAATATTTAAATAGGAGCGAATAAGGCGCCTACCGACATCATCTTTATAGGATGGTTAAATTTCCATCATCTTTATAGGATGGTCAATGAAATGAAATTATGTACATCTACTTCCAGTTTATTTTACATCATCAGAACATACAATTATTACATTTCGTTAAAAGTATGTACTAATACGTGGTTACTAATAGTTGATTTCTCTGTTTATGATTTACTACGTAAAAAATGGTGGGTATAGTTTATTATCCTAAGGATTCATTAGACTAATGTCACGCAAAAAAACGGCCTTACGCCGAAGTAAAATTTCCGTTTTTTGCGCGAACTCGATCTAATGAAGCCGTAGGATTACGGTTGATCGTTAAGGGGGGGGGAAAGGGGTTAACTTACGTAGTTTGGGTAGCTTCCCCTATTGGCAAGGTAACGAAATATATACATTTTAAGGAATGTTCCGTACTGGATGTATTTCGAGGTGCCTAAATGTAAATGCATTTTCTCACCCCGATGTGACTGCATCAGAAAATATTAAACCAGTTAGTTTTGGCTAATAAACAAATAATTTCTCTCATTCTAGTATCCTTCATGTTCAATTTGCCTGTAAATTATAAGATTATTTTAATTACATTTGCGTTGTATACTGTTGTACATCAACATTATCATTGAGCACGGTCCAGTTAGAGAACTCGGACGTCGACGTTCCCCACGACTCTCGGGTTCAACGACCAATAGATAGTTTCACTAAAATACTATTTGTCCGCGGAACGATTAACGCATATATCACGCGATAATAAATTTTGATTCGCTCTATTTACATCTTTGTAGTAATGCTTACAATTGTATTGACGTAATAATATTTTGTATGTTTACACAAGTTCTGTTTTCCAAATTGACCACTTTTGTAAGCTCCTGATATGTATTAATTTAGATTAAATTTGTCTCATATTGGTTTTTATGTGATTTTAATGAGGAAATATGTTCTAAGATGTTTTGTTTGTGTTTGCATTTCGAGTCTTAAGTTGTGCTAAACCAGTTTACATGATTATTTATTCAGTGACCACAGAGTTTTGGTCCGTATAAAACTCAAATGTGGTAAAGTGTAAGATCTTTCGATGTATATTTATTGAAAGATATATTTCAAGAGAACGGATGATTTATTAAAAAAAATGACAAAAGCAACTACTATTTTTAGTTTTACAATATGTACAACATTATTTACTCGTAAATTTAGCAGAAGATAACCTCATCGTGATCATTCAATAATAAAATAATACGTATAATATTTAAGTTAACTTTAGATTTGTGTATACTTTAATGGAGAATTGTAAAATGTAGGTCGGGGTTATTCTTTTGTTGGCAAGAACACAATACGTACTTGAAAAAAACTTTCGCGATTACCTAAACCTAACGGCTTTCAAATCAACGTTGGTGTGGCAGAGAGAGGAATCACGGTATGTGTCCGAGTAACGGTACACTGTCGACTTTCAATTCAGATTCACATAAAAAAATTATAACATAAAGTGCGTCTCACTCTGGCTAATGTGCTGATGTTAATCTATTTTTTGCCCAAAGTAATCAGTCTTATAATACCTGTAGGAGGCTTGGATTGGCTGAAGTTTGATCAAATTCTGACGGAAGATGTAAGAGAGTCATTATTCCTGTTTTAAGTAAAAAGTAAGAGCACGAATACCAACTGCGGCAGTAATACTTGTTTTATTTTTTTTAAAATGTGACCCTAACCTGACTTTGTTTAGCGATAAACGATATAAAGTTATGCCTACCACATATTTCTTATATAGGTTTTATATTTTTTGCCGACTATCAGTTGTTAAATAAGCATTTCCGGAAATTATGCATAGTTTTAAATGCTTATGGTTAGATAGAAATGTTGTTTAGAAGGTTAAATGTCGCTGTAAAACGTCAACAAATTGTACTACTCTACCGGAAAACTGCAATAATAACATAATTCATACATTTAACTAAATCCAACTTAATTGTTGATGGGTAGAAGTGTTCAGTTAAGATTTTACCCGGAGTGTTTAGTACGAGTCATAGCAAAGACAATAATTCTTGTTTATAGCCCCCTCTTTTCTAATGTAAATCTTGTAAATAAAATGCCTTAAGTGATTGAGAAATTGCTATCGGAGCTTGCCAAGGATACAGTTTCAAAACATAACTAAATTTGTAATGATTTATAGAACCACAAAACTAAAATGGAAGCGCTAAAAGTGAACCTTCAAAATGATGTATTGCTTTAGACAAAAACAGAAATGTTGACTAAATGTATACGAGCATATACCAAACAAAGCCTGTCACGGTTTATTAGACTGTTTGGGCAAAAAACGTCGTCTCCGTACAAGGCAAAGGCAGTGGGATAAGTCCGCTTTCAATACAAGGTCAACTTCCAAGTCTGGAATTGAACATGGACCTGTTTGTAAGTTATTCAGGGGAGCTGCGAGGGAAAAACTTAGAATTGAGATTTTTTATTAAACTTTAGAATGTTGGGCCATTCTTCTCCGTTAATTATATAAGGAGTAAGAGTAATATACATAGACGCACCTATTTGTCAGTAAAATAAGTTAGTGATTTAATAAAATCGAAGTTATGATTTTTTCTATTAAACGACAGTTGTCTATAATGGCCTTTTCTTATTGTATAATGGACTATATATAAAGCACTGACATAGGCGATGCTCTTTAAAGGTTATTGTACTTTACGACTAGGATGTCTTGAAGCCGTTCTTTAGATGAGCACACAATCGATATGAGCTCTGACCTCCGGCCTATTGTACGAGTATGACTCGGGAGCGCAAGCAGCGGTTCCATACCGGTCGTTATGTACCTGTGTAGCCATTTAGATAACGACTTGCTAAACTAGTTTTATATAGATACCTACTCAGTTATTTTGAGGTAATTTCTTCTTCTTGTTTTAGCATGAAATTTTACAATTATATGGATTATTGTTTTATGGAATCCACCTAATATTTGTATCCCTATAGCTACGTGTGAGGAATAAGTGATTTACATTTACAAGTATAAACGAATAGATTACCATTAATCTTTTTTTATTGTCCAAATATAATTAATAGTAAAATCAATTGAAAACGTGTAACCAAAAGAGACAATAAATTAATGTTATTATCAGAGTTGTAGCGTGACATTAACTAGACGGAAGTAGGCTACGATGGCGACATTGCTCTTTTATTAGTTTTATAAACTCGTATAAGGCATTCGAAGGTGTGTCCATAAACATCTTTTAGAATATTACGTAATACCATTTTATACATCCTCTTCAAATCCTAAGCGATATTGTTTTTGTTAACATATTGCTATGTTACTGCTTAACATAATCTAATATATTTGAAAAATAATATTAGTGATGTTTAAAATCATACCTTTTTTATAAAATTGTAATGTTTTCCAAGATAAAAAATCTTTCATTACTAAAATAAGACAAAGATTACATACAAACCATTTTCGTTTGTTTTAATTAGATTTGTTAAAATATAACTTTCAACAAAGTGTTCTCATTTTTATTAATTTGTATTAGTCAAATGTATTAGTAGGTAAAAAACGTATTTTCGCATAAATGGCATCAACAATTGGCATAGTTACACGAATTAGATTAGCATATTGGGTCGGCTATCGCTAGTTACGATCTTCCCGCGCTGAATAAGACGCGAGCGCGTTCCTACGACCGGCTCTCATCCTCAATGATATCTTGATTTTGAATATAATAGATGGGATTTTAAAATCGGCTCACGAATTTTCATACAAATTTGCCTATGCTCAATGAAACATTCCAACGGTGGAGCGTTGCTCTGTGCTTGGTAGCGACGCCCACGTCCCTGTGCGGCCGCCGACACCGCGCCGCATCCGTCCCGCACTGATTGATAAACCAATTTAATATCATTGTCGTGAGAAATGTGGGCCAACAACACTCTTTTCGTTTAAACTCGTTCCGGATAGGCTCGTTTAGTATGGTGAGTTGTTACGTGACAATCAAAAGTGGTTTAGAGTTTAGGAGGCTCAACTTGCAATAAAAATAATCTTCAAACGTATTTATGGTGACATTAATATTTCTAAACTGAACCGATAGATAATTGAAGACTGCTATCGCGCAGTCAACATTTGTGCATGACTTAAAAACTCTAATTTCATGAAAAAGATACAAGTTTCAAGTCGAAGTTAACAATTTGACGAGCATCAGGTCGCGTGCGTGGATTTATGTATTGGTACGAATTTATTCACACGGGCCCGCGGAGCTTAAACAATTACTATAGAGTGGGCCGAGCGCCACGGCGCGCCGATATCCCCCTCTATATGTAAACTGTTTTCATATTTAACCTCATCGAATTGGAAATTAGCTTCAATCGGTTTCGTTTCGTAGCGTCCTTCATTGTTTGCAGGCCTGGGAAGATTGTTATATTTGCTGGTAATCGATTTATACATTTTAAACCTCACGAATCACGATTAATTGTTTACAATAATATGATAATAATAATTTAAACCGCCACACGTAAGTTTAAGAAAACTTTTAATCTTGTAAAACAGTATTTGTCACGTTTAAGGTGTACTAGGTACTGGTCAGCAATATGATCGTCCTGGAACTCGGCCATTATGCTACATCAAGCCCATTTAAAGAATTATCATCCAACTGGCATGAAATCGCGTAACTAGAATCCACTTCTAATTATGTCAGTAGAGTGGGCGACATGGCCTTGATCCCGCGTATTGCTTGCCTACGCAACCAACGGCCGGCACTTGTTCGAACTTTGAGAACGTGTTAGGTCGTTGCCGGCAATTATCGGCATCATTAGCAGTCGAGTACAGGTGGTAATAGATCGTAAACTTTGCAAGCAAATATCAACTCAATACTAGGAGACATAAGTCACTTTATCACGCAATAAAACTAATGCACTGCAAGGACTGTCATTGCAATGCTCAAGTTAAAAATACTAATGGAAAGGAAATTAATTACATTTATAAAAATGGCAATGACAATTATTCCAGTGTTGATTAACTTTAACAAACAATATTGTCTTAAATTTATAACTGTGCTTTTATACTTAGTAATATTATTTTATTAGTAAATATTGATAAATAATAATGTATATTGGCTACAACAGCGAATTATAACAAAACAAAATAATAACTTTGCATATCCGATGAACAATTTTGATAATGTCAGTCGTCGGTCATTATTCGCATGACCGACAAAGGCGGCGAACGTGAACGATGTATTGTCGATAGTAATAACGGAGAGGTCGGCTCCGCTCGGCGCAGGCGGGCAGGAGGCAGCCGCCGCCGCCGCGCCGGTGATGTAAGAGCGGCTGGCTTCGACGGTGATGTCAGCGCGCCCACGCCGGCCATAGCCCCTCCCCCTCACCTCCCCCGACACCCTCAGTAACCCACCCCCGCACTGACCGCGCGCCGAACCTTCCGCAACTCGCCTCTACATGCATACAAAGAAAACAATTTCTCGGTTTTATGATGATAGTTTAAGTTTGATTTGTCCTTAAGGGGAGCTTAAATAATATAATCATTGTATTTTCTACATGTTGATGTCGGCGAAGTCGGCCGACTCGACAGGTAGGCTCGCCGGGCTAGGTCTGTGCAGCTATTGCCGCAATGCAGTCGAGCAGGCCGCCACTTAACTAGACCGCGACTGATATTGTACAAGCTTTTTCTATTTACTTTTGAGCCGGTCGCTCGCTAACTTACTCACAATGTTACTTGTCTCATACTGTTGAATACATTGAACAAAGACGGACTTACTTTTAGTATTTTTGAGCTTTAGCTTGTTTTCGTCAAATATAAGGATCGCTGTATCTAACTGTTTTTTTTATTAACTTCAGCTGTGTATCTAAATATTAAATTATTCTTTTATAGTTTTAGTTAGTAAAATGTTAAAACATTGTGACGACGAAAGAAATGAAGTGGATAATAGAACAGCATACAGTGAACGTTGCAAGTTGTAGTGCTTACAAAACTAAGGTGCCAATAGAATAATGCAGTGTACAGATATAGATATGAAGTGAGAAGAGAAGAAATTTGAAAATGCAATAAATATAATTGTGTGTGACGATGGAGGGTGCCGTGCTGAGCGCCCAGAGCAACAACAGATTCCGGACACACCTGAAGAACGCCGCGAGTGCCCTGTGCGCGAGGACGCTGCCCAAGCAAAGATGCAGCGAGGCGGCGGCGAGCTCGTCCCGCCACCACACTTACCCGCGCTCGGCGCCGCCCAAGCGCGCGCCCATCTCCTGCCGCATGGAGCCGCTGCTCGCTGACCTGCCCGCCCACGCCGCCCCTGCATCCCCGCCGCACTACCCGCCCGACTTGGTGGTCAGCAAGCCGGCGGACAACAAACTCACCACGCCCAATGGCATGGTCAAGTTAAGAGGAGCATTAGCCAGGTGAGGAACTTTAGAGTTATTTATTTAAATTATTTCTATATGTGTTAAATAATTCTACACTTCCCTTGGACAACTACGGGTATATACATTTACATAGTAGAATCGTTATCTTTAGTTTTGCAAAATTTAAATCATTAAACTAAAAGCGCTAAGAAACGACGTAATCACTAAAACGATATGGTATAAAACAGCAATAAACGATTTTATTATTGGACCTTGGGCGGTGAATTAATAGTTTGGTGGCGTATGGCCGGCCAAAAATGAGTAGCGGCCGCCTATCTGGGCTGTGGGTCAACAACATCGACATGACATCATGTCGCTTGTTTACTCAGGTCGCGGGCTAGAGGTGATGCGGCTAATTACGCGCCCCACTGCCGCGACGCGCACTCGATTTGTGCGCATTATTTATATGACACAAACAAAATGCTCCCTCGCTCCTTTTTTATAAATAACGCCAATAAATTTATCGTAACCCACTTTTGTCCCGCAAACATTTAATTATAGGTAACATGGCTTATCTTAAAGCTACAATTCAAAATATTACGCATTCGAGAACTCAGAATTATAAAGGAAGATATAATTTAATTTAATGTTAAATAATGTATATAAAATGTCCATATGAAACAAAGTTATCAAGAGTATTCCGAAAACTCGTCTGAAGTGAGAGTTTTCCAATAATTGTGTAGCTTTCTTGGAGCTATTTCGTCAATTGATATTACAATGCTGGCCGTCGATGGAGAAAACTAAACAATTTATCGACACAATGTGTAACTGTTGTATAACATTTATGTAATAAAGTGCTTTACGTGTTTGTTGTTAAACATAGGTTTCATAAAATAGCGTGAATTTATGCTTTTCCTTTACAAACAACTGACAGAGTGAAGGATTTTTCTGACTACTCGTAGTCTCTTAAGATTTTAAATAAGGGGATGTTTTGTTGAAATATATTTTTTTTTTAAATTCATGTTTGGATTCAACCTGGATATTGTTGCGGGCAACAGCTAGTTTTACATATCGGCCATCACTAGTGTGATTGTTTTGTGCCCAGCTAATAATTAAGGTGAGCCGACGTTGGTGCTACAAATGTTTACAATTAAAAGGAACAAAGACATGAAGTCATACTTGTTTTTTTCCTGCATCCTAATGATATGACAAATTAAACTAAATAGTAGACTCGCATCACGCGCAGGTGATGAAATATGTCGGGGCGACGAGTGTGATGATTGGCACACACGACTGCTAACTTGGGTCAATAACTCCATATGACGTCACATCCAAAAGCTCGTCACTTAGTCACGACCTCTTGGCAGCCATTGTATGTACGGGTTATGTTAATATGCCAAGCAACACTTCGCTGAGAATATAAAAATTATTCAAAATAGATTTCAAGATAAATTTAAATAGGTGTCATCGATTTTGCGCATGTTTTACCAATTTTACGATCGTATTAAATACTAATTTTAATTTAATCCTCGTTGTGATAAGTTCATACTAAAATTACTGTGACTTCATACCAATAGGGCAGTGTCATTAGCTTGGAAATATCTGAGAATATAACTTTAGATTGTATAAAAATGTTTAAGTTAGTATATTTTTCTGGTACATTTGCCAGCTTAATCAAGCTTAGTTCATAATTCATGAGTTGTCTTTTTCACGGGAGTATCGTCGAGTTTAAATAAGTTTTACAAGTTAATTGATATTTTACTTGCATATTTTAATTTTACAAACATTTAATTTCATAGCTACAAAAGATATAAAATGAAAAGATTACAATAATAAAGCACGTTGTATTCTATTTATATTACATCATCAAACGCAGAACAGATGCAATCTGCAAAGATTTTTATTAACTGCCAAGCGGAAATATCGTTTTTTTATGTTCCCTTCTCTTTTGTATAATGTAGGATAATAATATTCATATTATTGTTATTCAGTTAAATGTTTCTAATCCGGCTATTCGGGATAAAATTAGTACTCTCGATACAGTACCATTGATCAAAATCAGCTTTTCACAATTACGTGTAAAAGGTCTCAACCGCTGTTAGAGTTTATCTATCCCTTAAAAGCTTTTGTAAATATTATATTGCTAAGTGTTAACGGACAACAAGACATTAATAAATCGAGTATTTGAATCAAGTAACAAAGCAATTAATTAAACTAACATATTTCGAGCTCATCAAAATAAAATAACTGTCACAGTTATCGGTCCGGAAGTGGGGCATTGTCATTATTGATCGGGGCCAGATTCGATTGCAGGGTCGGCCGGACGAATTACATTTTCACGAGTCATAAATCATTATGTGGCAGCTGTTCCGAGTCAATGTTATGGCAATAAATTTATACTCGTATATTCCAATAAGAACAACCTCAAAGTATGGAAGAGCCTTTTTCTGTAAGTTTATGTAAAATAATCGAATTTAAAGTGATCAATTTAACATAGACGTCCGAATCTGCTAATCGAACGTGGCTAATTGAACGCGAATGGAGTAAATGCGCCCGCTAGTGTATTTATAATGAGCGAGCAGGCAATAAAAGGTCTCGCTCGCGCACCATGATGTCATGGCATATTTTTGTAAACGATCGAGCGGCTGGGTCGCACGCGTTCGTAATCTTTACTCTCCTCGCCCGTATCGCTTTTATGACAACGCTTCGCCACTAAAGTGAACATTATATTCCGATGTTTTATTGATCGCCATCGCCGAAGGACGGCCAGCTGACGATTAGAACAATTGCCAATGCGGCGTAAATAAATGATTACAAAGTTCCTGTTGTACGTCGTATTCTGACATTTTACCATCTGATCTGATTAGACTCATGAATATTTTTTCTTGATGTCACATGTTCTAACTTTGTTGATCTTAGTGTCATTTGGTTGTTTTAGATGTGGTCATGTTTTTTCCGTCACATGTATAAAACTTTACTCGTTTGTATTAATTAATTTATAGTGACTAACAAAACAATTTTATTTTTAGTTTTCCAGGCATTGCCGTAAATGCTTTTCGATTGACGTTAGTTCGTTATCTCGTGAGCTTTCACCATGAGCAGAACCATTCTTATAAAAATAATATTCTCACGTGTCGTCCTCTGCGATAAAAATAAGATGATATTTTTTATAGATTATTATTCATCATCTCGACCACTTGTCGCCCACTGCGAGTGTTGGCCTCATACAAAGATCGATGGTCGATCCTTCCGACTCATCCAGAATCAGATCTTTAGGCAATGGAAATCCAAAGCAACACTAACAAATATCACACATCGTATTGTCGGTCGTCAATGAAGTCGGTCTCAATTAAGCTCTGATACATACGGATTAATTTGAGAACACAAATAAGTCGTTGTTATCCATTAATTTGATGTGACTTTAATAGAGTCGAGGCTGAAATGCCTAATCTACTGCGACATCGCCTTGCGTGTAAAAAAAACCGGAATGCCGCTACGATTGAATTACTGCCACACTGACCTCATCAGTCATTTTTACGTCGTTATGAGCATCAACGAGAACAATGAACGGTTTGTTTTCTTTGTTCCAACAAGAGCGGATCTGTCCATACATTTGTGTGAAATGTATTTTTAGGAATTAAATGCATTTTTTATATAGACAGGCGAGAAATAACTATACCTTCAACGAACCAAAAACGTAAACAAGTACATAATTAAGACCAAATCATACAAGTACAGGGCTGAAAAGAAATACGTATTTCAATAATATACTGGTAGTATTTAATAGGAAGTATCCTCCTTAACATTGTCAAGTAATACATACACTAATGGTAGTACTTCTACCCGTAGTATTATACAGTAATAGTCAATGTATTTGTTTATCTTAATGTATCACGGTGTCAATCACATCGTAAATTTAGACCCGATATCGTGTCGAATTTAATGATATGCTCTAATGCCTCACGTCGTGCTTTGATATCTTTTTAATTCAAAAATTATATATGTAAGCCATCAATTAATAGAACATTATTAGGTATGATGCAATGCAGCATGAGGAACGGTTACGTAATGATTGACATAATGCTCATTAAGTCTATACTTATAAGAAAATCTTTTATACGTTATTAAAATAATTATTAAATTGTATGACTATAAATGATCGGATAACGTAGATATAATCCAGGGCAACGCGCTCTAGTGCTGCTTGGACACGATGCAGTAGATTTAACCAATCTTAAGTTCGAGACGACGACAAGGATGCTTTTAAATTTTTTGTGTTTTTCGATTTTCATATGTACTCGTACATATTTACCCAACGCTCTTACGGTGAAGGAAAACATCGTGATGCAAGCTACACATATTGGCGAAGAAATTCAAAAAATGTGTGTGAAGTCACGCAAAATACGCGCTAGTCGTGGAGTTGCGGAAAATGGAGCCCATCATGGGTCGAACTACTACTAGTACTACTACTACTACATTTATAATATCCATTCCACTTAGCTTAACTAAAGGCCTCAGCCGCTTCAATTATTTGAATATACGTATTATCTTTGGACACAATGTTAATATTGGTGTGATCAAATGTTGTATATAACCTTGGATAGAGTCGTAGGTATGCGCCATCCAGGATACGATTGTTTCAAAGTTTGGAGGCGGTTTCTACAAGCGATCGCTTATCGTGACCTCTATATTATAAGTAAGACATAAGAACTTAAGCCTCTCAGAACGTTGGTTAGGAATAACTGATACAGATTATGAATGTTTACGTTCTTGGGAAACTTTGCACATAGTTTTGAATCAACATTTCATAATCAACACATCAAATCTTTTACGAAACTCAAAAAAGGTGTAATAAATAGCCTTTGGTACTAAACTGAACTGTTTGCTCTTAGTTCAATCAAAATAAATAAATGATTGACTTATATGAATATGTATAACGTTACGTGTTTTGTCTACCTTCTACAATTATAGATGTAGATAATGAAATGTCACTTGAAGGAAGCGGCGACAGCCCAGCGGTGCCCCCGCAGGTTATCTGACAGGTCAAGAGCGATCACGTGACGTCACTTTGATCTCTGATCACGTTCAACACTCAATCACAACTCGCTTAGGTCTCCAATTCAGACATAGGTTTCATCTGTACTGTATAAATATAAAGTTATGATTGTTTTAATACGACTTTTTGTCATGAGTTCTGTGTTTGTATTGTCCTTGAAGTGTGATAGTGATGTTGACTCATGTCGATGTGAACTTTTAAGCTCTATTCGCAGCAGGTAGGTGTTATGTCGCGTTCATAATATATTATACCTTTGTGGTTTTTTATTAACTTGTTTTATAGTGATTTGTCGTAAGGAAACGTGTTTATTACGTACTAATTTAATTTCAGATTTATTTCTGTCTTGTAGTTCAAGTGTTTTAAAATGTCTGATAAACATTTAACGCTCTTTAGTCTATAGATAGTGTTTTTTATTCACGAGTAAAGCCTTGTTCGCACCAGGATAGTATTTTAGTCGAGTAGCAAGTTGCAATTATCCGAACAAAGGATTTACTAATCTGCTCTACTGAAATGTTGCTGTCCGGACACTGTTTAGTTACAAAAATACTTGATACTCGACTAAAATAATATCAGTTAATAAAATAAACAAAAAATACTAATTTCATTGAGATATCAATACATCTAATGAATATCTATTCAAACGCTAAAGGCTGTGTCAACTGACAATCTTGTTTTTATTTAACTAAGATTAACTTAACCTCGACTTTGCAAAGTGATAATTTAGCTAAGTCAGTGACACGCGTGCTTCATGTGTCAATAAAAATCATATAATGTACACTAGTAAAGGTACACATACATAATGATGTTACGAAACTTGGTCAATAACACAGGTATAGTCAAGGAATTAAATTCACTACCCATTTAGAATAGAATGTCTTCTTACACTAAACTGTCATCTTGAGAGTTATAATTTAACACGTATGGTATTCTACGGTAAGTTTTATCAAATGATATTTTTTCCAAATAGATAGGAGATAACCCTCCTCGACTGTATTATGCTCTTCACGTTGAATTTATAAATGTTAGTGTACATCTTGTTCATTAAATGGTGTTTAAGATAAGAATTAACATACAACTGATTTC
>QDHC01003053.1:559702-577992 GCA_013186455.1 Papilio dardanus tibullus
GTGTAGAAAAACCTATAATAATAATTAGTAATATCGTATTGCAATTGGTATTTAGATCGGATGGGATAGTGTTACCATCCGGTCTATTCAGCATTATTTGTCATTTGACACCAAAGAATATAACGTCATTGTTTTGGTTCATTTGTGAATGACATTTGTCGACAAAGCCTTTTTGAGTAACATGACTCGAAAACACGTTGTATTGTTATGTTCACAGCTATACGGAAATAGTACAAATGTGGCATTACTTTGTCAAGCGTGTTTGCGGTTGTTATTCCTTCACTACCTAGAATTTAATCATTTATTAAAAATATTACAAAAAATTTACCTAAGTATTTTAATTACATCGCACCATCACTTGAAAATCTTAATAAAATTCTGAGACTATTTATTCAGGCGTTTACTGCCGCACTTTGAATAGTTTAAACCCATAGCCATTTCACTCTACTGATTGCAGTAGTTAGTATCAAGTATGGGCTATCGCATAATGTAGTACAGCGTAGGTGCAGTATGCATTATCAATTAGCATAGAATGCAATGTGAGATGTTTTGCAGGGAGGTGGCGAGCGCATGGGAGTGCCGCGTCGGCCCGCCCGACCGGCCGGCGCCCGCCCACCGCGTGCAGGGACTCTTCAACGACATCGAACTCTATCCCACTAAGACGCAGGGTGAGTAGCCTCATTATATTCAGTAATAGTGCAAGGCACATCTATGTCGATCCAATGCTTTAGCAGGGCAACGATTCAAGTTTAAAATGATTTAGTTTATTAGTAAATTGTAGAAAGAAATATTATACATTGAAATAGCTACAATGTAAAACAAGAATAAGATAGCAAAATGTTATGCATAAAATATAGATTTATTAGTTGTTTGTCATAACTGCTACAGTTGTCTTTATTAAGGATGCATATTTAACTTTAATGTTGATGTAAATGAGTGGAGTCGCGTGATGCGAGGCGGACGTATGAGGAAATACTAATGTGAACGTCCTCGTTACGTTTACTCACGTCGATTCTAATTTATTACCAAGACTAAGTCATTTGATCCAATTCGATGAGTGTACGCAGATTGACGGAAGATAAATGACGTCACACGACAGCCGTTGATACAAGATAAACCGTTGAAATTACACATACCGCGAATTGTGCGCGCTTAAAGTGTCGCATGCCATTTGCTACTGTTGGAGAGATAACATCCATTCATTGCGCCTTTTTAGTGTAGACAAACGATCTATGGAGAGACGTCGAATACGTTGAAACGACACGACACGACGGCTTAGTGCGATAATGAAATTACTTGGACAGTTCACAACTTGAAGTGATTCAGATTCAGAGATTCAAGCACGCTTGACAGATAAGGCCAGGCCCTAATTTAAGCCAAATAAGTATATAATCACGTACCGCCCAAGACCACTTTCTCGGCGTGACATTTCCGAGCCAAGTATTTGTTTTTTTAAACATCGATTTATTTTCATTAAAAGTTTAAAATATTTCTAATTCTATAAGTCAACATTTTACAGATTTTAATCTCAATGAAATTGGCTCGTTGTTCTGTAAATAATGTGACCTCACTAAAGAGAGTCACACCAGGTTATCCCGGCTGGCTACATGCCAATGATTCTACATTTTTATATCATATCCCGAAAGTCAATGCTGTGAAGGTGATATAAACATATATTTTACTGATTTTAATAAATTCCACGTTGATTTTGAAATCGGTTACGATAGATTTTATAAGTATGGAAGCCCTGATTTGTTCCCTGTAGCAAAGGTAGATAGCAAAGATAGTATAATAGTTTGCCGTAACAATGCGTTAAGGATATTGCATCTTCACCTTCAAGAACGAATTTACATACAAAAAAATAGATTCAAATTGTACGTTGCTTTGCAGATGAATAAATAACTATGATATTATAAAAAAAATGTTTTGATGCAGTGCAAGAAACAATAGGCATAGCAAAAACAATTTAAATGTCATAGGTGGGTTTCCCCGTCGCCACAAACAGTAACATGACCTCAGGGCAATGAATATTGAAGTCAATAAATTAATGGCGATCCGTTGCGGAGATTTCAATCGTGACCCGCGCGTCACTTCTACCACATCGTGTCACATCATACAATTTACGGCTACGCAGATGGAGCTTTGCCCTTTCTCATTTAATATCTCATAAATCTTACGTGTGTTTACTATTAAGATCTAGAATCTTCTGTCATCTGGTATAGCCCTCACATATTATTTGATAAGATTGTATTGTAGACATACGGGCGACGAGTTTAAGCCTTCCTACACAACGGGATTTTATCAAATAACAATAAAGTTAGGACCAACGTAAATGTAATGAAAGGCAGATCCGAGCCCCCTTTTAACTAGTACGCTTTTTTGAGAATAAAAATAACTCTTAACTTTAAGTAAACGTAAGGTTCGACTCATGATGGGCTCCATATTCCGCAACTCCACGACTAGCGTGTATTTTGCGTGAATACACATATCTTTGAATTTCTTCGCCGATATACGAACCAATACGACTTAGGGTCCTTCAAGAAGCGAGCCTACCTCTTTTTAAAAGTCCGGCAACGCATTTGCAGTTCCTTTGGTGTTGCAAATGTCCATGGGCGTCGTTGGCCACCTCGGTGTTAACGCCGCTCGTTTGCCCCCCTCTCTTATAAAAAAAAAATATGTGCAAGTTGCATCACAATGTTTTCCTTCACCTAAGAGCGTCGGGTAAAAATGTAAATATGACAATCGAAAACGAAAAACACATTGGTATATGGCGAGATTCAAACTCGGGACATGCAGTTTACAAGCCAAGAGCTAAACCCCTCAGCCACCGATGCTCAACCAACTTTATACTTAGGAATCTAGATATAAAGATAACAATAAACATGTAGCCTACAACATCGCAAATAAGTTACTTCTTAAAAAATTAACACATCAAAAATATATTAAATAATATATTTTTGATGTGTTAATTTTTTATAGCCACGTGTACATTTGGTATTCTATTTAAACATTTAGTAGATAATTTATTACACTTTGTTTTTATTCGTGTATAGTTAAAGACATTGTTCATAGTATTTATGTCCCGCCGATAAAAATGACTACCGTGTGTTCAGAATTAAAGATCGTCATGTAAATACTGAGTGTATTTTACATTTGGTGGCTGATCTGGATTTTAAAAATAATTAAGCTGTAACAAATTTATTTCAAAATGCAAAAAAATCCGTTAAAGATAAAATGTTTTAAGAATGATAATTAAATCTTTTCCGATTATCTTCATTAAAGTTAAGAGACAGTACCGCTGGCCGGCGATTTAACGACGGCATTTTCAGAAGTCGACCTCCCCGCTTCGAAGCGATACGTTCGATTACCAGACTCATTAAGGCTCGCAAAAGTCAGCGTCATTAGTGCCTTGTAACTTATAGCCTCAAGTCGAAATGATAATTAACATCGGTAGATAAAATACAATTATGACTTGAGTGAATTAACCATCTTGTCGGAGATGTTCAATGATTTATGATTTTATTTTAGAATCAAATTATTTCTTTCGACTTGTAATTTTTGTAATATCTCAAATCGTCTGTGATGTACTATTGTATAAGTTTTCAAGTAATTCTCAAAGGATTTTTTATTCTGACTTATTTTGCTTAATGCAAAAAACATCACTGTTGATAACAATTTTCCAGTGCCTTCGTTAGTAGAAAGATACATTGGTTGTCATCAGACGGTTAAGGGAAAATCCTATTACTTATAACTTGTTCTATTCCCAATATTCTGAGTCGGTGACATACACTTGTCACTTGAAGGTTGAGTAAAAGTCCAGTCAATGTGTAAAAGATGACTAAAGTCCTTTTAATACATGACGTTGTGTGACTAACATGAAACAGGGCCTAACAATTGTAAATACGCAGTTGATTTTGTTGTTATTGTTGGAGTACGTATTCGCTGTTAGATAGCGATGATTGCGACAGGTGTTGCGTTACGCCTGCAATGATCTCATCGCCATTGCTCACCGTCATTATATTACCAATATCTATAAATGGCGTACCGATACCTTTACACGGACCACCTCTATACAGTTTTCATAATAAATGCCCATTTGATAAAGTTTTTAATCGTCCCCAAATAAAGCTTCTCGTGTAAACTTCCAGAAACTTCATAAGTTACTATCGGTGCTACTTTATCATGTTTAAGTATACATAACGACCATTTGGGACCATCGAAAATTCACTGTACTACACGTAGAACCAATAAACTTAACCAAAACATAGCCACGGAGGAAGGATGTGTACCATTTGTCGAAGGTGAGTTCGGTCACCTTACGGTTAAAACAAATTGTTTGTAGATTATTAAATGAACTGTTAGTATGGACACGATCATGACGCTATAACACCGCATTAATCTTTAAGTTTCGTGTTTGCCCAAATATATAGACTTAGAAAAAATATATAAAGAGTTTGTATTGTTATTTTAACGAGTGGAGTTGATCTGCGCAATAAGCAATAAGAATGGTCACGGAACATGTTTTTTTGCACGGAACACAATACACAGCTCGTTTGAAGTATGAGCACGTTATTAAGGAAGCGTATCATTGTTCTGTTATGCTTACTATGAAGCTGTTTTAATTAGTATGTACGTCTCGTGCCGGCTAGGTCCTAATTGGCCGTGTTATCCTCGTGGCTGAGCCGTAAAACATTAATCTCCTCGGTAATTGTTGTTTGTAAGCTGTAAGCAATCAACACTCTCACTGCTCACTTAATCCACTCATGTTTATTGTTCACTGCCAAGTTTTTCAGTGTCGTAAATTATGATCCAACTATAACTAAAATAGAACCAAAATTTATGTATTTTAATTGCTCCTTCCTCCTGCAAATATTTTGTCTTTCGGAAGCTGTCATTTAGTTTCAAAGTAAGCTTGAAATCAATGTCATTTAGCACGAAATTTAAAGGTAGTCATTTTATGTACCCTCCCTCACGGCCGGTTCATAAAATCACGGCGATGACGCATGCGGTGTTTTGATATCATAAATATATTGTGCAGCCTTAAGTAGCAATCATTTAACCTCTGACTGATTAAACGGTACGTTCAGCTGGGGCTGGACATATAGCTTATTAAGTAATATTTATTGATATTGATACTTTTAACTGTTACTTCAGCTACTGGAGTAAAAACATTTAACAATTTTGCAAATGCATTAAAAGAAGTAATGCTTGAATAGACAGTTCGGATAAGGAGTCCAACCTATATTGTCTGGTTTATTTGTTACAGAAGACGTATTGTACATTTTGTTTATTTGCAACTCTTCTTTACACTATTGCAAAGGATCCTTTTTCTTTCTTGCATTTCAGTCTTATCAGATACATAGAGAATTATCTAACTTATAGCTTGCTTTACATCTTGAATAATCGTAGTTCCTGTATAATATAAATTAAGTAAGTAATTATTGTTGCAGTGTTCGAAATGTTGGTGTGCGCACGTCAGTGTGCTCGCCGCAAGTCGCTCATCCTCACCTTCGGGGAGTTCTGCGTCTTCGCCGCGGAGCTGCGACGATGCTCAAGACAGGCTCGACAGTAAGTTGGAAATATATTTAAAATCGAACCGTATTTTAATTGAAACAAAAGACACATAATAATTATATTCTTATAACAACCCATGCGATAAAAGGGGATGTAACTTTTTTCTTCGAATGGGTCGTAATGTGTCACGATAGTTGAAATCAACGGTTTGAAATGTAAAATTTCTAATAAATCAGTTCTCTACTTGGATTTTTTAAATTTCTTTTTACTATCAACTATTCAGTTAAAGATAAGTCGACGTATGCGAACTAGCGAATAACTTTCACCAACAATTAATAATTAGTCAACGCTCAACTTTCAAAAACAATTTCTCCTGCATATCGCAACGGGGAATAACATTCATGTGTTTTATTTAAAAAATCACCCGTCGTTAGTATTTATATCTTATCAATTTTATTAATATACTCATTATCTGTTATATGTAAAATTGTACTTATGAGTCATGTGAAGTTTATGGTTTTAAAGTATATAATTATGTTACCCTAATTTCGAGACTTTACTAAGTATTGTGACAAATGGTGGTTAAAATGAATTCATTCTTTTGTCATCGTTGGTCACTTTTGTTGCTTAGTTTTTTTTTTATGATATCGAGCTCCTAAATGAGTATACTTGTATTATAAGCTCCGTAAGAATAAGTTACGTAAGCATCCATGATATGGGTTCGTGTATAGTTCATAACAATGCTGGGCTACAAAAGTTTCTATGTCATTAAAATCTTCCTAAAGACAAAATTTTTTAAATAATTAATTGTATTTATCTTGTATACTCGTAGTAGCGTGCATAGTAAAGAAAGGAAGAAGAAATGGTAGAAATAACGTGTAAATTGACACAAAATTCTACAAATTGCACAAGATTCTTGGCAATGAATCAAATTGTAGCGCTTCGGGTAATGCCTTGCGGTTTATATAACACGGATAGTCGAATAAAAATAATAAGAAGCGAGCAATTAGTGGCCGCAACGTCCGTTTCGGGTGCAACATGAATCAGTTTAATTTTGTCGATGACGTTCTCTCTTGTTTCCCTCGATCTTGAACCGCGGACACACGGCCGCGGCGGAGCGTTGACCCACGCCGCGCACAATCAGATATTGCTTCTACTCGTGCTCGTGCATTGGACACATTACAATGCGATCTGCTACAACAGACCTAGTTGCATCTACACATTGTATTACAACTGTCCCATTTTTACTCAACTCAAGGTCCATCTGTGTACTGTGCTTGATTAGGTACTCTCCAAGAGCCGCGGGCCTATCTAACGAGTTACCAAATTATAAATCCTCGAACTAAGATAGAAGTATGCCTTCGAAGCGCAAGATAGGATGTTTTATTTCAGCCTTAAACTAATAAGTGTAATTTTATTATTGACCATTTACGGCTGTAATATATCAAGGCGTGGTCGATCTCAACCCATTCGCCATAGCTAGTTTGTAGCCAGCACGTGGACTGATACTTGATTAATCATGATTCACGATTCTTAATCCACCCGTGACTGATCTACGTCTAATTTATCCCAGTAAATTGCATTTGATCCGTCAAGGACTTTAAATGTCGTGTCCGTTTTAGTTTATGCGCAAGAGTTTATAACAAAGCCTTTATTTACAGAGTATCCAACAAGCCCGACTCCCCCGTATGGAGCGTGGACAAAGACCTTCGGGATAAGGACACGATATGCAAGCATATGAACGGTAAGTTAATTACTTGTCCAACGTATAATATACGAGTAGGTAGTTATTAACGTTAAAAGAAAAAGTAAAATTGACCAACTTTAGGTTTTAGTTCGCCAGTGTCCAACCTAATCGCAACGTAATAACAATTAAGATAATATGAATTCAATATGAAATTAGTTAACATAAAATAAAAGCATTTTATAAACTTTCTATTCGTAAAGCGCAATCGTTGTTTTATCTTTGTATGACATAAATAGAGCAAGTCCGATATAACGATGCTCAGTGAGGTACGAGCTCGCAATATGCACATCCGCAGTGTAAACAACTGCATGTTGCAAACTGGCAGGGCCGGGGGAGGGGGACGAGGGGACACGTCGTAACGCTTCCGCAACTAATTTAGCATGATCCTCGTGCTTTGTTTGTGTTATTTTGTATTGCGGAAGGTCGATCGGAGACAGCGTCCCGTGATTCGAGACGTGACTAAACTTTCCGCACGGTACCAATCCAGAAATACACTCCGCAGCCCCCTGCCGGTGCCGGTGCCCGTGCCGGTTGGGAACCAGGGTTGCGGGCTATCATTCTATATGTTTTAAAGCTTTCCTTCATTCATCAGACTTATTAATTAGTCGAGACGGTTATTAATGTTAGTTTAATTAAAGTTTTTGAATCAACATAGCTATATTTATAAACAACGTACATTAATAAAATTTGACATACTTTAATATTGGCAGGAGTGAATGGATTGCTGTTTTTAATCTTTAAAAACAGCTAAGTCAGTGAGTTCATTGTCGTTATCCACCCACGCCTTAGCTATTCCGTCTTTATGTTTCGCCTTCTAAACAAATTAATGATACCAGAGTCATCGCAATATATGCCCGTCTTAATAGCACCGGTGGAACATAATTTTAGGTTTTAGTTAAAAGTTACTTGTAGGTAACTTGTATAATATTATAATGATGGGTGTTTTTGCACAATGCTTCACATGAGCATTAAATTTAAATTAACCTTTTTTATTATGACTAGTTTATACTGTGACAAAGTTCCTTTGATCACCTGTATATACGATGTTTTGAAAAAAATGCGGCATCTCGTTTGATAAATGCGAGTATCATTTATCTATGCGTTGCATGGCAGCGGTCCAATACGTAAATTACATCATAATATTTGTAAGCGATTATAAATATCAAGATTGGATAAAACGAAATAAACGTAATAATGTTATCTTTTATTAAATTTTATTTTTATTTACAAGATAGTCGTATTAGGTGGAAAAAGTCTTGATCAATATATAAGGCGATAGGCGATAACAAAATGTTTTGTGAACAAACCCAAGACTTTTTAATTATATTTGCTTTGAAATTACCAGGGGGACTACCCAAAGTATCTTGCGATTGGCGTTATCGCTGATGGAATCGACAAAAATGTATGAAACTGACAATGGCATTCGATAAGTCATGTGATTGCCACGTGTGAAATATCGAACGTCGTTGTCAGTTCCATACATTTGTGACGTTTAGCTATAGAATACGCTTTGTAGCGAATGTACTTTGGGTAACCCCCCAGGACTCAATGGCCTTAAGTCATGTTGATCTTTTACTTTTTAAATGTATTAGACTTCACTAAAAACTTTTGACGTTTCATATTTCCTATTACTTGCATTTATCGTATTATTTATAGGTTGTAAAATATCCCTTTTCTAAGAGACCATATAATGTGTAAATGTAGCAGTTGGCACCAAATTGATTCACTTAGTACAATGTTATTGTAGACGGGCAATCTTAGTCTGTAACGCCGCGGTACGGAATCCGATGCATCCGATTTGCGTCATAAGACACGCTTTAGCGAATTCGAATTCGACTGATAAATGATTTAATGATATAATATTTTGAACGTTACTTTTGAATATTTATGCCAAACTTATACGGGTGTTGAGCTTTTTACTTAATTTTTTTGTCATGAGTTGACTGTCGACAAAATTTGAATTCTCCTTTATTGGAACCCAATGTAAAAACGATACTGTATAAACATTTAATCTGAAAGTGTTTATTGTAAAAATCATATATGTGATCTTTGTATGGGAACGATCAAAATAAGGGCATTTAGTGATGAGTGGTGACTAAGAAGTTATTAATCATTGTGTAAACAGTACATAGGTAGAGATGACTAGGCCGCCGTCAAATTTCCGAAGAAGTAAACAGGAAACATTAACTATTATAGATATGCGATGTCGGCGAGATGTTTATCGATAGAAATTATCTACGTACATAGTTATTTTCTCTTAGTCGATGACACATTGATTTACGCGACTTACGTATCGCTTTATGTTTGGTAATAAACATATAGTTTTATTCCCGACTACGCGGATGGTTCAGCTGCCCGATGTATGTGTAACCTTGCCCGCGTTATAATAATACCTTGGTCTATCATAAATCTTGTATTCCTAAACGGCGCTCTTGTATTTCGTCATCCAATCTTCGACAGTGTACGTGCGGCGCAACACAAAACTTCGTGCAGGAAACACTTCCTAATTGTATAATGACGTAAACCATTACTTACTCGCGGAGTTCGTGATATACAAATAAAAGTGAGTAAAACAATAAAAAAACAACAAACTTGTAATACGCTTTTGTAAACATTGAGCTTGAGTCAGGAGTCAGGATGTATCGTATGTACAGTTGAGTTTTAACCGAGCTCATTTACACTTAAAGTACACGACCTCACAATATACACGCCTAAGTTAGTACGTACTTAATATCCATTATATTTTGCGTCTCATGTTATCTTTTAAATGCCAGTGTCCTACAAAGATTGGCAACATGTTTATTGCTTTCCGATTGACCTGTCAAGACGCTTATGGGGCCATAATAAGCTAGCATAATAGGCCATAAAAATTGAATAGTATATCTTTCAGTCAACCCTAAAGAAAGAAAAGTTATGAGATTCTATAACCTCGTATATGGTTTGAATAAACAAACATTGGTAAATAAAGTGCGGGCGCGGCCTTCCTGCTCTTCCGCACGAACTATAAGCGGAGCGCGGAAGTGCCGGCGATGAGCCCCGCACGCGCCGCGTCTCGCTCGCAGACACTACTACATGTTGTGTGTCCACAAACGACTGAAATCAATAAAAAAAAAACACTTTCTTTAGAAGCAGGAAGGCTTGGCCTTTGCCTGAAAAGGAAAATAGTAAACCTCGCTATGTTGCTGAAAACCCATCTGAGGTATTTCGATTGTCGTCGAGTAGACCCTGCTTTGCCCAAAAGAGTGAAAATAAGCATCAATAAGTCGCGGCAATGGATTTCTACTGTTAGAATATTAGCATTATTTTGCCCAAAGGCTAAATATAAGATCTACTTTTAGTATTTCGTTCCTAGTATAACTTGTTTATATTTGGAACGTGGTTAGGACACACTAGTATACCTACACTAGCCACTCGGTTTACAGGGATTGAACTCACAACGATATAGCAAAGTAGGTAGATACTTTTAACTGCTAGGGTACAGAGTTGCTTGTATAGCATTAAAATATAAATATAACTTCTGAAGGCTGTCAACTTCTTGGCGATTAAGACGTAACATTCATATCAGATGGACTGTAGGCCAAACAAACATAAGTATGTAATATGTATATTCGTCATACCCGGAAGTCAAGACATTTCCTAATTTTTTACAACTATCCATTGAAATATCAAATTGAACAAGTTTTGTCTCAAATGTGTTAATTTAGTTATTTAAATTAATTTATGTTATGTTTGGTGCGTATACATGAGCACGTTGGTGTTAACATATTATTTATATAGGTACGAACATACATAGGCGCTTTTACAGTTTATTGTTCCGTATGAATTAACTAAAGATAACTGTGGCCCTAGCGCGAATATTTGCGATAAGCGCCTTTGTATCGTCATCGACGTTGTATTTTGTTATTTTGTAAATGATGTTCCGTATTTTTTTTAGTCATCTAACAATTTCAACTTAATTTGCTGTTTTGTCTCAAGAAATCAAGAGATGAGTCAAGTTTCAAGAAAGTTACTTCAGCTTTATAAAGGGCAAAGTATAATAGACCAGTCGGACATGATCAAACATAAAATTAACTTGTGTTCCACAGTCATCGCGCAGATGACGGCTCGCGATGACGTGAGGCAGACCTCTAGCGGACCGTGGCGATGCGGCCAGATGACAGGGCTGGATCATCATCACCAGTTAACCATGCCTTTGTAGTGTACTCTATACAAGTAACGGAATATTTTAAAATGCGGAATTGGCGAGCAGTCGACTTCGCCTGAGCCCGGCACCGGCACGGCGAGGCGCCGTCAGTTGGCCGTCGACCGCCGTCGGTGGACAGCGCGCGCGAGATACCCGCGCGACGCCGCCGCCATGCCGCCCACTGCGATGATCGTGCCCTGTGCCTGTGCGTCTCACATCGTAAACCCTTCACCTACCTACCTACATCACACGATAACTCACAACCTATCGCACCGAGACCCTCTCTCTATTGCTATGTGAAACACTTTTAATTGCGCGCGAAATACGTGCGTTTATTGACCACGCGTTCAGTGTTTACGTTTGCGCGGTGGCATTGGATGTTGTTCCCGAATCGGATCGCCGCCGTTGGCCACGGAGCGAGCGCCGCGGAGATGTCAACACAAACATCTGTTACGCACAAATGGTTCGAATACAATTTAAAACTGTTCGTGTTGTGAGTACGCATTCCACAATCATTCGCGCGGTCTCATGTGGTTTTATTAATCAGATTGTATGATTCCCGTTAGCGGTTAAAAGTCGAAGTCGTAGCACTCAAGATATTTAAACTGAGCAGATGTGTTCGGAAATCATTAACGAGCGAGTAAGTGGGTGTATTATGTAGTAGAAGAATTCGCCGACGTGTTTACTGCCCACGCGACCGATCCTCATCAATCATTACCCGTGGCCATGCTCCTACCGTACCGAATATACACCTTTCCGGAACACTTTTCACCTATGTTTATATCTTCATCTTTTCAATTAATATACTTTCCATTTCCAATTATGTTTCCGCAATCAGAGATAAACAGGCGCTAATTGTATCTGTGATACTATAATATCTACGTCAATTGACTTAAGTTACAGGATAACCTTTTTTATACAAAGCAAGTTAAATATTATATCAATCCGCGGAATCCAATTATATCAATAACAATGTTCTGCAGTTTTCATTTTCCACTTACACCATAATAAGAACGTCATTACAATAGACAACGTAATTTTAGTCTATTGCAGTTGTGTCTTACAGACTTACGTAGTTCATACCAATATATTAAACCAATATTATGTGAAATAAGTCCGTCGTAGATTGTAAAACTTGACAAAAGTAGATTGGTAAGCACTACACTAGGCAGCTAAGATGTCGCGTGGTAAAGCGATCCGCGGTAGTGTGCCGCGGCTGCGGTCGGCTCACGCTATTGCGTGCCCCGCGCCGGCGCACTGCAATTGTTAACAATTAACTGTACTTCTTTTGCGTGTTTCAATCCCATCCGAGAAATAGGGTCAACTACACTCGTAGCTCGTAGGCGGCGCGCAATGCAGACGTTTGGAGTTTATATATGTAGAATTAAAATGTATCCAGTTATTCACGTAAAATAGTTTTAGATTCTGCAGACCACATTGTAAATTCAATGTTAGCGATGCGTGGGCACAGCGCGTGATTAGCAACATTCGATTTTACATATTCGTCGATTCCACTCCTACATGGAACACTGTATATTTTTAAATAATGATAAGTTTTGATCCAAATCTGATTTTATATTTAAATTAAGTGTAAATCGAGAATCGTAATGCGCAAGCCTGCGACTGGAGGTGTACGAGTGATGGATGTATTCCAAATTATAATGGAACATTTGGTCGTGAAATTCAAGGATGATGTCACTGGAAGAGTCGCTGACCCCACGAATGTGTTCGTTCTCAGTCATGTCACCTTTGGGATATAAATTACAAAATAAATCTTTTTATATTCAAACTACCGGATGGCACTGATTTAATAATAAAATGTTCCCACACTAATTCAAAAGTATTATAACGATCCCTTGTTCGTTTTTGACAACATTTGTATCTTAAATGTTCAAAGCACACATTGGGAAACAACTAATATGGGCTTGGACTACTACTATAGCTGAAATACTCATTTATGAAGTTTGCTTTAAATACAGTCAGTAATTCCTCGTATTAGCTAAATTAAAATTAGTGATAAATCAATAGTGTGAATAATTTAAACATTAAAACATTTAAACGTTCATTTTTATAATTAGTTGGCTCTCATTAATATTCAACATAACAACTAAGTGTATGTTAAACTTTGAATATCAAAGAGGTGGTGTCACCTTTTAATATGTAAGACGTCAAGGGTTAAATATACACAAAAGTAAGATCCATCGAAAAAGGTTGATATGCAAGAAATAAACGTGTTGATTGGACAACAATAAAAATAATTTATTCTCATCGGTAAACGATCGAAGTTTTCAGTTTTTTCTTTGTAAATTTGCTGGTTAACGACTGTTTGAGTGTTGTCAGTCACTCCTAGGGGCTCCGCGTCACTCGGTGGGGATGTATAGTGAGCCGGTGATGATGATGACTGTGTTTGACATTTGTTCTAGTGTTAAAACCTCAACAATTGATCGTTTATCGAGTGACTTATATTTTACAAGATATATTTTATAAAATAACACATATCAAGTAGATCCTAAATGTAACGAATGCATTCCGGTAGCAACACAGTTAGTATCTATTTCCTTGCGGCTAACCGGGCGAGCCATCAGTAGAGTTTGTAATTTTATATCATACCAAAGTAAATACGACACGGCACTATAAAATTACAGTTGCCCAAGTACTTGATAAGAGTAATACAATATTATGATATCGCGCAGGCAGCGAGGCGTCGCCGCCGCCGTGCGAGGTGTTCCTGGGAGGCTCCTGCAATCCCACCACCTGGAGGTCGGACATCGCCATACCAATGCTAAAGAAGATGGGCATCACATATTTTAATCCGGTGAGTTATATGACATTAATTCACAACTTACTGCCGGAATCAAAGAAGCTTTGTGGTAACTGTGACTAACTTGTGGTAACTAGAACTAAGGGATTACTCAAAGTACATGGGCTACAAAGCATTTCGATAGCGAACATCAAAAATGTATGGAACTGACAATGACGGTCGATAAGTCTCACACATAAAAAGCACATGACTTATCGAATGTCATTCTCACTTTCATACATTCTTGTAGTATAAGAAAGTGACCATTGAAGCAAAAAATATTGTAGCCCTTTAGCTTATATTGCGCTTACGATCTGAGTGTGGACATTACGGTTTGATAATTTATTATTCTTAGAGACAAATGTAATAAAATTATAATTCACTTTCTGTTTAACTTTAAATTACAAACTTTATTCGGAATCGAGAATGAATGTTGACTGTGACTCTCGATTAGCTTCCTAGTAATAAAAAAAATATTATTTTAATTTCAAAAATATTCTCATTTATGTATATGTGGCGCTATGTCATACAGTAACGATTAATTTAATTTATGCGTCATTATTATGTATGGCGGATGTTGACCGAAAAACGGGTTTTTAATAAGTTTTTATTTAATATAATGTTAAAGCTATTATATATATGTTATACCTTATATGGCTAAATAAAATTGCAATGTTAAGTTTTGTTTAAGAACGATATAAGTGATATTTTGCGTACTTTCTACAACAAGGTTAATATTATCAATGCAACAAGGAAACTGTTTGATAACACGTGCAATGTCAGCTGTCTATCATATTTTGTTTGCAGCTGTTTGCTTGTTTATTGATAACGTATTGTACTAAGGAAGCGACATCGACTATACTTTTTCAATATATACAAATTAATGGTAGGCGGTTTTACCATTTTTAATAATATATTCATATTCATAATAGAAATTATAATAACGACATTCCATAGCTAGTTTTGTCCGATAAAAACTTACTTTACCTAAATTGATTGTAATGTGGGTGTTGTAAGTGACGGGCTTCGAATATTTTTACATCTGGCTACTGTTTACTTTGAGTTTCTATAGTTTTTCAATGGCTGCGTATTGTACGTCTTTGTGGCACTTATTGCGACACTCACAGTTGTTTAATAGTCACCAAGAGCATTCTTGGTGTGGATAAAATGCCACTCTTAAAGCGACTAGGTTTTGGCTGTAAATGGTAAGTCACGAGACTTGTAGGTGTTAACCGACTTGTGGCAACTTTTCAATGTAAAGAACGTGATTTATTCCAATTCATAATTAAGTTGTGATATGTCACGTCCCTATATTGATTAAAGATAAGGGATCCGTATCTCTCGATGGTAGTCAACATCAACAAACGCAGTTCAATAATAAAAATCGATTTGAAACGCTGATGTCATTTTTATTTCAAGAGTTTACATTTACCAGCTCGTGTATCAGCTGTGTCGCTATCTTATGTAAATATTGTTTTATATGTTAAGTATATAGATACTGTTGTACTCGACTATTATGACCAGTGGTATACATTAATTTGGATAGTTTAAAATTACGACGTTTACAATTGTTCTTTGGCACTGTACTCTTGTACTGCAATAAACGCCAAAATTAAAGAATGATTTAAGGTTTCCAACTTCGTACAAGTCTGTTTTTACATATTAAAGGAAGTGCAGCCGCGTAACAAGATATAAATATGGTCGCCTTATTGATATAGTGAAAGGTTTGCGTACTAATAACCTCAATGTTTTCTCTTCCACACGAACGCTGTCTTGTCAATTCATTTTTGTTGACGAAGGCGCCTGTAATGATCAATGGATCGATTGAATTAACGTCTTACGTTTTTTTCACGCTTCACGTGTCAATAACAAAGCATAGTTAACAATAATACAACATTATTATGTTTGTACGTTTACTCTTAACGAAGTATTGTAGTTATTTTGCGAATAGTGCAAAGATTTTTATATTTACAATTGGCTACGCGTGTTAAACAAAAAATAATTTTTAAAAGAAGCTGTGTGTGCCAAAATTAATATAGATTTCTAAATTTCAGTTTACAGGACTGACTAGTGTTTAAGTAAAAATACCCTAGACTGACAACTAAACGAATGATAAAACTTCATTTGTCAAAAACGATTAACACTTGGCTCTCAAAAAAGGGTTGTTAAGTTCCCTGCATCGATTGTTCAAAATTTTCTTAGAATAAGAACGTATGTATTTGTGCAGCAAGTGGAGGATTGGTCGACGGAGTTAATGGAGGTGGAGCACCGCGCGAAGTCTGCGGCGCGAGCGCTGCTGTTCGTGCTGGACAGCGAGACGCGCGCGGTGGCCGCCAGCGTGGAGGCCGCGCATCTCGCCGCCGCGCCGCGCGACCTGCTGCTAGTGCTTCGACCTTATGCACGGCACCAGCTTATCGGGAACGAGACCATCACTGACCAGTTAGTAACTTGTATGCCACGTTAGTATAATCGCTGATAGCCGCTTACATGAATATGAATGCACTTGCAGTGTACAATGGTTCCGGGTAACATTCTCCAGTAAGCGGGATCAGATTCAACATTTCACGTGATAGATTGTAGACCATAAAGGACTGTCGGCGTTAGAGTATATTTTCTACTGAAGATTACAATTCTTCATAAGTCTGGCTTCTTCTTGAATATTTTACTATGCTATTTCTTTTCAATCTTTTCAAATCGTTTCAATATTGGCAATAAACATCTGTCAGTATTAATCATTGAGAGCACAGTGACTGTTACTACTTCTAATTAGTTGTTCCGTTCCAAAAACAAGAGTCACGTGTACGTATGTTCTGCATCATCAGGTCGACGTCATATCCGTTGGCCGACACAAATCGTGCTGGTCCACTAGCACTGCGCAAGGCTGTCAGGTCGCCGCCCCGTTCGTATTAGAATGACTTGCGGTGAAATGGGTGGGGGCTAATGTATGCGTCACGATACTTTCCCGTCACGATATGTGGAGCACCGATGACAGCGGTGACGTCTCATTGTTCCTCTATACCGCCTTATAGAGAAGTACAAATGAGTAACCTATGATTTGGACTTGTACATAATATAGTCACATAGCTAACGTTTGTATGACGTGGCGGATTGCAATAAAGCTTCGTCATTATCTCCAATTGTTGGACACATGGCTCGTAAGACATTAACTTGTTCGATTTCGCGCCTGTGTCAATTTAAATGATAGAGATAGATGACTTCGTGTTTGTAACATTAGTTAATTGACAAGTAAATATACAAGGTTTAATAATGGACTCGGTTGCCACACGAGAATTGTACAAAAAATGCATTTTTTTAGTGACTTCGGCAAAAATATTGATGTTTGAATAATAGGATCCATTACTCTTGATCATTACACGAGTATTTTTAGATCTGACAATACGTTTTCAAGGTTCCGTTCTCGTATTATTGCAGATCGCAAAAACTACATCATTATGATCTTTTATAGAACACCATACAACGACATAGAGCAAAACTTAACAATATTTCAAAATCAATAAGGATAATGAAACTAGCGTGTATGTTTGCAGGGAGTACGTTGAGCTATCCCGAGCTAGAGCGACGCTCCAGGAGGCGGTGGAGAGGCGCGGGCTGCCCGCCTTCTCGGACATCCCGGCGGCGCTGCGGTGCGCGCGCGCGGTGCTGCGCGGCGCCCGTACGCACCCGCGCCACTCGCTCGGACACACCATCCTGCGGCTGAAGCGCGCCTTCGACGCGGCCGGCGGCAGGAACGGGACTCTATCCCGCTCGCGGGCTTTGGATGCGCTGCGGGAAGCCACCAAGACCTCCCGCCAGACCGCCGACCGTGCGCTGCCTGCGGACGATCAAGTCGACTTTGAAACGTTCTGCGCCGCGGTCGCCGAGCTTGCCGCTGATGCCGGTTGGTGTTGCATTATTGTTAAATAGTATTGTAACGAATTTGTGTTAGTATAAACAACGGGGTCTCGAAGTATTTTGGAGCCCAAGTACAAATTACTAGCGATCTGCTACTGAATGTGAAAGGCGAGAGATTAGAACGCCTTGATTTT
>QDHC01003053.1:588309-603691 GCA_013186455.1 Papilio dardanus tibullus
TATGAAAATCGAAAAACACATTGGTACATGGCGGGATACATCATGGATGAGTTACATCTTTTAAGATAATCAGTGATGTAACTCATTCATTGTAATTTCAAAATGACAATCCAGAAATCATAAAAACTGCAAGTAGAATCTTTTATCATTCTTTGATAACATAATAAAAGTAGGAATATTTCTAGTTCTACAATTCTTATTTTTTACTAGCTTTCTCAAATATAAAGAAAATAATACTCTTAACAACATACAGTCAAACTTGGAGAGTCATTCTCTGGTCCTGACGAGCTACCTCCATGAGCAAGAAACTCACATTAAAGAGAAACCTCTATAAGCAAGACAAATATTGCAGTCTTTAGGACTCTTACTTACTCAGTTTGACTGTATAAACATACCTGCAGATCCGAAAACTGATCATCATCCTGTCTCGGTTCAACACTGCAGACCATAGCATTGTGCAGGCTGTGTCCGCCCCACTTGTATGTGTGATACACCGCACACTTCATACCCTGCAGTGTTGCCAACTCATCCTTTGGAACAATAATTATTACTGTGATGACTGATTGAAGAAGTTTTTTAACAAGTGCTTATGCATTGGAAAATTAAAGACTGGAGATTTAGTAGATTACAATTTTAGGTGTGAGGTGTAAAGGAATGCAGAGAAGCCACATTTTGTAATTTAAGATGCTAAAAATCGAGGTAGGCAGATAATATCTTGGGTTGTAGAGTTAATATTATATGTTTACCTCTATATCACTATTATCATCCTCTTTTGACACTTCTGTGGTATCTTGATGGTTTTCTGTACTGTATGCTCCACTTTTAGACATTTCTTGCTGTAAATTAGATTACATACATTTTATATGAGACAAAATTTATATTTAAGAAGATATATGATTAAATTATTATAAAAAATACCATAAATAGCGCATATTCATCGTCCAACTCATTCTTGCTACCAGCATTGGCCACAACATTGCGCTCCTCATTTTGATCTGTTTTCGGTTCTTTAGACAGTTGTGCGTCCAAGCTCTCTTGTGTAACTTGGATCAGCTTTTGCATCTGTGACTTCAGAGCCAACAGTGACTCCCGCATGTCATCTTGAGCTTCCGCAAGGGAATCATTAACAAACTGTAACTATACACGCAATATTTCATAGTTAGATTGCACATCATTTATTCACTTCCATGACAAAAAATTAAGCCTTACTTGCTCGTTGTATTGAGCTAAAGAATTTTTTAATTCTTCCATTCTCATAAGTAAACTATGTTTGTAATTAAATTAATACGAATGCAACCAAATCCATCACTTTGTCTTAAAAAGATAAATTATTAATAATCTTTAACTATAAATGTCGTCGGTGCTTGAAAAATTATTAGATTAATTGAAAATTGTAATAACTAGGCACGTAAAGAAATTGAATTCAACTCTCAAGTCTGCCTTTTTTTACATTTGAAGTTTTTCATTCCATCGACAGCTTTTTTTTTTTTTTTGTTGAGATTTTATGTCCATTGACAGCTGACATGAGAAGTAGATTATATAAAACTCTTCTTTAAACAAGTAGATTATATCAAATGTAAAAACAAAACTGCTAAAGTGTTATCTCGCTATTTTATGATAGTATTCAATTATTTAACTAAAATAAAGGGAAGTTCAACATTTATAGAAATTCTGTAGGTGAGATCTTACAATCTTGTTTATTTTTCGGTAATTAATTTCTAAAATCTGACGATCCACATCATCCAGAGCAGAGCGACGCAAACCACTCGAAAGTAGACAGCACTCTACCATCTGATAAACTAGGATTGATACTGGTTGGCCTAATATGTAACAATAAAGTACTCAAGATTAAAATAAAACGTTTATTTACATGTACAACATTTACACATCATTTAATGCTTCCATTGTCTCTTTTTTAATAACACTGGCAAATAATGATTTAACAGCAGTTCCACTGTAACTTTCATCTGCATTAAAATTAGCAGACAAAGCATGGAATGTTCTATTCATTATAGATTTTAATTTGTTTTTAATATCATCTTTATTCCGCAATGTTGTACTTTCCATTTCTTCTGCTATAGTTTTTAGTTTCTCATTTTTCAAACTCAGTTCATTGTTTAAGGATATTACTTCTTTTACTTTAAGGTTGTATTCATCATCTCTTTCTTTGCATAATATGTTGTATTTTTCTTCTACAGACTTTAGTTCACTACATAATCTAGAATTTTGATTTTCCTGTTTTTCAATGATGTTTTGAAGTTCTATAATTTTATTCTTATGGATATTTATGTCATCCTTTTCCTGCTTTTGTGATGATTTTAAAATGCTGCAATCCAATCCCTTTGCCGTTATAAAATCTTCATATAACTTTATTTTATTTTCATACTCTGCTAATAATTTTTGAACAATATTGTTTTGATGGCCAATGTTATTATTACTAGCATTGTTGGACACACCTTGGATGTTGTCTAATATTTTATCCAGTTTGTCTGTCATTCTATTCATGTTTATTCTTATTTCACTATTGCTTATTCTTTGTTCAGACATAAATAAATTTAATTCATTTGAGTTGTTTAAAATTGGGTTATTAATTATATTAGAACTTGAAATTGGTACAATCCGATGATCATATGAGGTAACTGTAATATTTTCTGGACTATGTATTATTGGACTTTTACTTGTCCAATTAATGTCTGTACAACTATCCATGCAATCTATTTTTTCAGAAGTTTTATTTTTTACTATATTTCTAGGAGGTTTATGCCTTATGACTTTCTCAGAACTTTCATCGGAATCTGACGAATTAGATTTTGTATAATTAGTAGACTGCACTGGTAACACAGAATGACCCATTGTAGCCATTCTTTTTAATATGGAGTCTTTAGTTCTTCTATTTATTGATGAATCAGTGTCACTTTCTTTATGATCTGTAGGATTTTGAGTCAATGTGTTAACTTCTTCACATTTTAAAATTTCAGGTTGACTTTTACTATCCTCATTAGAATTTTCAATTTGAACACCTAACAATTTCAATTTTTCAACATATTTAGAAATGTCCACTTCTGTGCCGTGTAAACTCCAATATTTTCCTGTGTTATCATAAAATGAGATATTTGTATTTTCCTTCGTAACTACCTTAAGTTGTAAGGAAATATTTGTGCATGATAATGTAACTTTATTGGAATCATATAATATTATGTTATATTGTCCAGTTTTGGTATTTTTTAATATAGCAGCTCCTATTTTCCCCTTAGAAACATATGTATTATTACACCTGAAATAACAAAGTTTTGAATAAATATGAAATATAAATGAGACTCTGGCAACATAAAACTGATGATACTGGTAATAGAAACTTAGTACCATTCGTAGGCGTAGAAAACGCTTGCGTAAAATATTTGCGATGATTTTGATTCTTCCGGTTTCTGCGGTGCAGCATTTTGAACAGGTTGTGGCTCATATTTCAAAGAGGCGTTTTCTTTGTCTTCGAAATGTTTATCTATATTAAATATTCTGGATAAAGACGTGCTAGAAATATAAATTAGTGTAAAAACATCAAACTAATTCGTAATTACGAAATTGAAAAGTAAAATACCTTGAAACTGGTGTAAAGAGATCAACATCAACTTCGTCAGCTTCTAACATTTTATTACTTTTACTTATAAAGTATTATAAACGGGCGTTTTCATCACAAATAAGGTATAAGCTAGCAACGAACTTCTAATATATGAAATATTTTATAAAAAGGAGGAAAACAAAAATAATAGAACTTCTACTGCTGACTGCTGTCAAAGTGACAGTTTCGGTCTTAGAATATATAAGTAGAATATAGACTATTGATACACAACGTTTATAGACCGCGGCCTTCCGTGTCACCGAAAGGGACAAAATATGTAGGACATGTATATTTTACTGCCACTTTTACACCCCAAAACACTACAACGCACCATGTTAACGTAAAATAACAATGCGCTAATTGTTCACAACTAGTTTACAAAAAGAATTGTTCACTTTTATTTAAATTAAAAATTAAAAATTGGTAATTTACGCCAAAACGTTTGTTGACAGAAAAAGATATGTCAAAACTGTTTAGCACACCAAAATGCTAAACTTGAAAAAAACCGGCATGCGGCGCGGAACAGAAGATAGTGTCATTCTCTCTCGTTCTTTTACATTATATAGGAATAAGACCTTCTTTTTTCTTGTGTGAATGAGACAAGTATATCCAGCGGTCTATAGTCTTCTTTGTCTAAGCTTTGTACTAACAGGATTTTTCCGTCCTATGCAAGTCATATTTTTTTAGAAATTATGCTTATTTTGTTTGATATTACTACAGTATATTTAAAACCGATTCTAAAATCATAGTTCCAGTCTAAAGTTCCAATAGTCTAATTTTGCGTGTGATTGCTAAATGTCATACTTAAATCGTGAAACTAAATATTCTATTTTTCATCTGTACCATTTTTAGTAATCTGTATTTTTCACTGTTAAAATGACATGACATTTCATTTCATTACGTCATTATTGACGTCATTATCATTATCAATCAATCAAGACTCCGTCGCGCAGTTTTAAATCATTTTTATTACAATATTTAATACTTTTACTATAGTTTGCAACAATTCGTTTTTAATATACTCTGTTTTATGTGTAACATTTTTAAAGCTAAAAATTGTATTAGTTAAAAATGCCTGATTCCTACACGTGCATCACTTGTCAGGTTCTGTTTAAAACAGCTGACTTACAAAGGGAGCATTATAAATTAGATTGGCATAGATACAATTTAAAAAGAAAAGTTGCTTCTATTCCTCCAGTTACGCTAGAAGAATTTGAACAACGGGCTAAAGAGCACAAGGAGTCGGCTGAAGCGGTACGAGATGAATCAGTTTATTGCAAGTGTTGTTCAAAGTTATTCAACACAAAGAACGCCTACAACAATCATCTCAATAGTAAAAAGCATAAGCAAGCAGAGGAAAAAAGTATAACGGAGGGAGATGATGACCATAGTAACTATTCTGATACTGAGAGTTACGTAAAAATAGACAATGTTGGTAAACATGTTAAGAGTGAACCTGAGAAATTCGTTGTTGTTAAGCCTGTAGGTTCGGGAGATGAAGATATTGAAACTGATTCAGATATTGAAGAGGTATGTCTTGCAAGAATTATTCTAGTTCTAAAAACTTCACTTAATACATACATTTCAAATCTTGAATGATATTGCACAATGATAATACATGTTAAGATACAAGAATAAAATTCAATAATACTGATAAAGTTAAAATATTATAAACTAGCTGTTGCTCGTGACTTTGTCTGCGCGGAATTAAAAATATATAGCCTATGGTACTTGGAGAGAGTGTAGCTTTTTAATGGCGAAATTTTTGAAATCGACCCAGTGGTTCTTGAGATATTTTAATACATGCAAAAATACAAAGTTTTTCTGTTTATAATATTAGTATAATTTCAATAATTTTTCTTTTCAGCTTGATTCAGATGAATGGGATGAATGCCGGATAAAAGAGAGTGATTCACTAATAAAGCCGAGGGATTGTCTGTTTTGCTCTCACCATAGCAAAAATATGGTTAAAAACTTAAAGCACATGTCTGAAGTACATTCCTTTTTTATCCCCGATGTGGAGTATTGTGTTGATGTTAAAGGACTATTGTTATATTTGGGTGAAAAGGTATGTTGCTTTTTGTGACAAAAAATTTCACAGTTGTTTAAAAAAATAATTTTAAAATGATCGAAAAAATCCCACTTGTATTTCATATGTAGAAAACATAAGGTTATTTCTATTTTTATTAGAAATAATAACTGAAGTGTTCCCTCTATGGTTACATTTGTAGAGAAAATGGTAATCTCAGTTTTTAGAAAAAAATGAGGTCTTTCATAGACTAGTATAAGCATACTCTTGACTTGGGGAACAGGTTCTCATATAGGCACTTCTTACCAATAGTTTAGATTGTATTGCATAGGTGCTTAGAAAATAATATCACAAATTTTCATAGCTTTGTATTTGGCTAGAGAGCACAATGTTTATACAAGTGTGTCTTGTAGTGAAAACTTATTACAGAAGATTATATTAAGTTTATTTGATATAGATTTCACAAGGTTACATGTGTCTGTGGTGCAATGAGACGGGAAGAACATTCTACTCGTTGGAAGCCGCAAGAGGACACATGGTTGATAAAGGACATTGTAAAATGCTACATGAAGGACTTGCCTTAGCAGAATATGCGGATTTCTATGATTACAGGTGATTCTTTAATTAGAATATGAAATATTTTAATTAGAATAAATTACTATTTTAATTATGCAATAGTTTTTTCATAAAATTTAATGAAAATCACTCAAAAAATAAACTAAACATCAAATGTATTTCATAATTATATTATGTTAAATGGAAATAATATATTTTAGCTCTTCATACCCTGATCAGAAAGAAGGTGAGGAGAATATGGATGTGGATGATGAAGTGGAGCAACCAGCTAACTTGGAAGAGACAGATTACCAGCTGGTCCTGCCTTCTGGTGTTGTGGTTGGACATAGATCTCTTATGAGGTAATTTTTATTTATACACTTTTGTTAAAGTTATAGAAAAAAGAGAAAGGTAATTACATATTTAATTATTCTGTGGTCAGTTGAGAAACAAAAAATATTTTTTTAATTAAAATGTTTTGGAAATAGCATTAAAAATAGTAAAATGAAGATTAATCTTTTTTATATTTAAATTTCTAAAGAAAATTGTTATTTTGCAGGTATTATAAACAGAATTTGACGCACAACAGTCAAGTACTTGTAAAGAAGTCTGACCGCAAGTTGCACAGGCTGCTTGGTGTTTATAAGGCTTTGGGCTGGGCCCCGAAGGAACAAGCGCTGGCTGCCAAGTAAGTTTTATACTTTTTTTAATGATAATAAAGTTACTGTATGGAAAAATAATTGTTCAAAATATACATATTTAAGATTTAAGTGAGAGTCCAATGAACCGCAATATTTGTCCCGTTTATAGATGTTTATTGCTTATCCAGTACTCGCTTATACAAGTTTGCCTGTATTTGTTGAATATATTCCAGATTATTATTTAAAAAAATTCTGTTTTCAAATCCTTCAGATTGTTTTATTCTGAACTATGAATTAAAAAAAACTCATTAACTTGATAACCACCTTCTGTTGGAAATCGGTTAATAAAATGGTTTTGATTCATACATATTATTTTTGAAATTCATTATTCAAACATAATGTTATGTATTTGCTTCGTGTATTTATGTTAATAATAATAAAAAAAATTGATGTATAATTTATTTATTGTAGGAAAGCTCGTGATATCCACTTCATGAAGAGAGTGCATGCAAAGTGGCAGATGAAGATGTCATTGAAGAACAACAAGTTCCAGAAGCATTACAGGCCGCAAGTCAACTTCTAGATATATCTAGAACATTCTATGATATTAAGCAATAAACCTGACAGTGAATACCATCGCCATATTGCGGAAAAATATGGAACTAATTTCTTTGCATACAAAAAAATGATTTAAGCGAACCTCGAAAAGTTTATTCTAGAATATAAAACATTTATCCGACTTTTTCTTTCTTTTTAAGAGAAATAAAGATAGCTATATTTTTGTTATGCAGGTTTTTCAGCAAGGTACATACAAAAATTAGTTATGTTTCATACTGTATGTAATATTTTTTGTTTATACAATCAAATCAATTTTGTTAATACAATAAAGTTTCTAAATACTTGGGTTTAAAATTGAATAAATTAAGTTTCTATAAAAACAATTGTTTCTGTACATTTGTGGAATATTATTTTTGGATAACTGTTTAAAATCTACAGAGCTTTGTTTTGTCGAAAAAATACTGGTATAAATAAATTAATGTTAAATAATTTTGGTTGTTTTATTTTTCTTTAGTTGTCCCAACATGTACATATTTATATTTTAGTTTGGTGTCACTGTCGTTAACAGTTGGCTTCTCCGGTATAGTCCATGGTATTTTTATTGGATTTCTATCGATTTTCAAACTAATCCTGTACAACGGCAGTACGTTCACTTTACCATTTAAATAATGTGAAATAGACTTCGATAAAGCGTCATTTATAACGAATTCTGAATCTATATCTTTCACGTTTTGTATATATTTCAATATTATATTTTTCATTTCTTCTTCTGTTTGATTTTTTTCTGATTTCTCTGTTGTTTCTATGCAGCTACCAAGGGCGAAAAGCCCTAGCATCTGCAAATATAGAATTAAAAAAAAATAACCGTACCGTACCATAGACACAAACTAGATACAGATTAAAAAAGTAGGAAGGATCACATACAGAAAAATATTTTAAAACAAAAAAGTGAACTCACCATAAGCTTAAAAATCATCTTGATTCCATCCCGTGACTGATTAAAACATTGTTCAGAAGTTAACATTCAATTCAATTAGTGTAAACAATGAAATTGTATTCAATCACACTTCTATCACAATTTCCGATACGCTTATTAAGAATGACCCAATAAAACAACTGTTTTTATACTTGCGGAATAGAAATTTATAGTTACCTAGAGTTATCTTTGTGACTGAAAGTTATGACTTTTTAAGTCAATCATTTTTTTTTTATTTTCGTCTCAGTGGTATGTCGGGTTTGGGAACACGCGTTTTAGCCCTGGTAAGCCGTTCGTAAGTAGGAAAGTAGATTCAAGATGTTAAGTCCTTTTTATGAGATAAAATAAAACAAAACATAATTATTTATTTACATATTTATTTACCGTGTTACGATTAAATTAGCAGCATTTTAATATGTGGCCTTAACTTCATCACCCAAAAATGGACTGAGAGCACACAACCCATTTTCTAGCACCTTTTCCCCTTCCTATTTCATAGTTTATACACATACGCCCTTCTAATTTAATGATGCGTTTGTACCGGCAAGTCTAAGACGCCTCGAGGCGCGGTGCCTCGTCTGGAGAAACCTAAGGCTGCTTTAAGGACGCACAGTCCTGCGTCTATGGTGCGCTTCCTATCAGAGTCGTCGCCCAGCGCTGGATTTATTTCAACCAAGTCGATTGCACGTAGTCTTCCAGTCGCGTGTATGATTTCCATCAAGTTAATTGCTTCACGAAGAGATAGTCCACCACGCACTAGAAAAGTTAAATAACTCGTAGATTCTGCCATCAACTAACAGTACCGTTTCGGAAATTAGCTACATGATTCGATCGATTAAAACTTTCTTATGAGAAAGATAGTTTTTTTTTAATAATTTGGAACCTTTATTAGCATTATTTACCGTTTTTGATCAACCTACGGAGTAGGGCTGGCACTTATTATATTAACATCCTTTTTTATAATTGTTAAATTAAAATATGTGGTTGTTTTATTGTTTTTGGTTGTTACCTGGAGTGCCCGTGCTGGGCGCTTCTAGTGCGTCTATGGAGTCAATATCAAAGCTCACGTGAATAGGCTTCTTCATTTCTGGATCTAAGACGTTTAATATGTGCTTAATTGAATTCCTTATGCCGTGTCTGGAATTAAATAAGTTTATATATCTATTTCAGGTTGGTATGAATAAAGGGTAAAAAAACTTAGATGTTTTAACAAAATATATAAGCTAACACAAGAAATTACGTTTAAATAGCAACTTACTCCTCAATATCTTCCATTGCAAATGCCGGAACTTTATATTTTTCAATTGCTAACCTTTCATATTCATCGACAGATCGTAGTCCTATATATCCCAGATTCTTTATTGAAAACCTAAAAGTTTTACAAGATTTATAAGATATCAACCTAAATTGAATATTTAGAAAACCATACGATTTTAGTACAAAAAGAAGTCCAAAGTTAAAATGTTCATTTGCAAGCTAATTTAACCTAAAGTTAACACATTCGCTGCTACGAACTCTCCTAGGATTTTTTTCATGAAACACCGAGCGTCGTTTTTTTGCTTTTACTGTAGAATGTGTTCAAAACTTTAGATTGAAATGAAATTTTTAATTCGTTCTATTCTACCAGAACTGGTAGTATGGAAAATGTTAATGAGTAAAGTTTTCAGAAAAAGGCTTCAATGGTACTCTTGACGTATGCTTACTTGGGCACTTGCCAGTCCATAGTCGGTAGATAAGGCCAGTAGTCCGCGAGCTCCTTCACGAGTAGTGCTACAGGCATGCCGTGCACTGACCCGGAACCAGACGTCTTGTTGGTGTTGATGTCTGCGTGCGCGTCCACCCAGATCAGAATCATGTCATCGTTCACATTGTAGTGACCGTCTACTGTACCTAAATAAGAAATAATTTACGATGAGCTACTCTTCTATGATCCATTGAACTATGTTTTAACAGGGAATTGGTTCGTTAAATATGTTTTAATATTACAGATCTAGTTTACATCAATACTCGTAGAGAAATTTCATAATTAACAGGTCCAAATAACGGAAAAATTCATCAAAGAATTGGAGTAGAAAATTAGGGCTTGCGAACATGTGGAAATTAACTAAATCCCTAAGCAATTTCCCGAGCCGGTCAATCGTGTCCAAATAATTGAGTACGTCAAAAAAGATTTATTTCCTGCACTCGTTCCGTAGCTAACGACGCGAATCAGCGCGCGTCGGGTTACTGCCAAATGATCAAAGGAGCCGAGGACTTCGTTAAAAGCTTTACTTATTTCCGATATCGATACGTTTTCGCTCGTAAGAAAGTTTTTTTTTTTTTTCATTTATCTCTTACAATTTTATATGAACGTTAAGAACTATTATGGAAGAAAGAGGCAAAAGGGTAAACCTCGAAATGTTTCATCAAATCACACAAACGTTATTTATACCGCAGGTACCATATAAATACAAAACAAAGTATGAATGAAAGTTACTTTTACCCTTTGAAGACACTCAAGTTGATCTTGAGCTCAATCATTAGACTTATAACAAATGTCTCAGTAGCTACATGGTACATGTAATTTCCAATAAACTATCGTTGTAATAAAACTCACCAACCCCTATAGAATGATCTCCGCCGATGGTGACCGCCACTCTTCCTTCCTTGAGCACTTGCGACACACGCTCCGACAGTTTCTTATTGCAGGCAGACACCTGAGAGAGATGGCTCATGTTGTCCACTTTCACTTCGGTCTCGGTCGTCATCGTGTCAACATCTCCATAATCCTTCACGTCCAGACCGTCTGTATTAATTATTCGTAAGTTTAGTCAGGTAAATATAGACAAGGAATGTTATGCTCTTATACAAAACTGGACTTTTAATTGTATTTTAAATTCTTCGATCGTTTTGCAGCTAAAACTATGACATGAAACATGCTTAGACAGACGTAAAATATTGGGAGGAAATTACGACAACTAATTTCTTTAATAAATGAATAAGATTAGTCCTATGATAATAATTACCTATTGTTTGAAGTTGGTTTATCAAGCCGGCATATCGCATAGCGGCCGGGGCGACGCTCACACCATACTTCTTTTGTCCCTTCTCGAATGGTACTCCGATAATACCGACACTTTTCAATGGCACCCATTTTCGAGTTTGACTCATTTTTCTAATAATTAATTTGATTGAATTCATTATTTTACACGAACTGAGAACGTTTAACTAATAGGAAACGATGGACGAAACTGAACTGATGTTAAAATATATTCCTTTATCTTTATCATTTGGACTAGGTCAAAGGTGGAGTTGTATACTCTAAAATTCTTGTAAGATTTTAATCAGCTTTAATGTTATATAAACTAACATAATTTAAAAGGTGTAACATCGCTTTTCATTATCCAGGTTTCAGTTAGTAAATAGGTATGTTATAATAAAATAAAAAAATACGTTCCATTTTTAGGATAATTCGGCACCGCAATGCCCCCGCTAAGTTGAACCTGACTTTATCTAATCGATAACTTCAATGTCAAGGTCTTGAAGTTATAACAGTTATTGTTTTAATTAAACTTTATGATACTCAATTAAAAAATATGGTTATTTCATTAAAACTTTATTTTGGGATTAAATAAATAATAAAAGAATATTACGGATTGAACTTACACGAGTTGTGCTAGCCGAGGAAAAAATAATACTTCTTCAGTCCGTGTTTAAAAGGTTTAAACTGAAGAACAATGAATCCATATTCGTTGCGTATTTATGGAACTGTACGGAGAACAACATCGTAATTTATGCTAATTTTCGACCGAATATAGGCGCGTCCTAACGATATATATTTAGTGTTGATTTCCTAATTAAACAACCACGTCAAGTTAAAAAGGATAGTACATCACATTTTATATGACATAAGAAAATAATCTTCGAAACATTTGCAAAATTGTTAAACATAAATATAGATAATTCAATTCAGTTTTATCTTGAAAGCTGGAGATTTGAGCTTCTTGCGATATGAACCTCATGGGTGACTCGTACGCGTTATTAATCCAATACTCATAGGGGCCGATGACAGTGAACACGTTGTACGTGGCCACAGACGACACGGACATCGAGGCGCACGGGAACGATATAATTCCGACCACCACCGAGCCCAACAGCACCGGCCCTCCCTCCCCGAATTGATCCACGTAGGTCCTCAAGTTCGGGTCCTCCTCTATTCCACAAACGCAATGGTTCCAATTTAAATTGATGCAAGACGCCTTTTCGTATACCTGCTTCTGTATAGCTATCACTCGTCTATTTATCTTCCCGAAACCGACGGCGACCAGTGATGCTTTCTTTAACTTCTTATAGTTCAAATTACCGATCCGAGGTCGGCCCACAAACGCTTCTAGGAGAGGTTTTACAGTTAGAACGAGACCGATGTTGTTTTGCATTCTAATCGCGTCACTTGCGGAGTTCGGCTTGAATTGAAACGAGTATTCGCCGTGTCTCCTTTTGAAAGCGATCGTGAAAACGTTATTGTTGACGGAGATTCTGTCGAAAGCCGCGATGGTTACCGCTACGTACTTCAAATCGTTCTTGAGACATTTACCGGAGGTTAAGACGGTGCGATGGTTTATGATGGTGCCGGAGCACATGTAGAACAGCGCGCCGTCCAGCAACGCGACCACGTAAGGGTGTTCCTCCGCAACCATCTCTATCGTCCTCCAATCTTTAGGATTAACTTCTTGTGTCAGCAATTGCGGCAATATAACTAACCATACGTATATTTTAATAGTTGTTTGTAAAATTAATACCATAATCGATTTATATTGTAGTTGTACATGGACATTTTTTAACAAATATAAAATGAAATTTCAAAAAGATTATACATAAAATAAATCAAAACAAACTATGACTGTCCTTTGACAGTAGAGTGAAATATCCGATCAAAGAGTAATATTAGCTTGTAGTACAATAAATTTAGGAAATCAGAAGAAAAAGAGTAAATATTGATTTTTTACATTTTACTTCCATCATTAAAGAATGAGTAGTTTTAAAAAACTTATTGAACTTTCCCTTCCTATACTTTTATTTCCCCAATTTACCTAATCTAAAGAAAAAGGGTATAAAAGGTAGGTCATGATGGTTTGTTACGAAAACATTAAGTTAAAAGCTAGCAAGTTAAGTGTGGGTTTTCATTGTCGTCAACCGAAGACGTATAATCTTCTTTATTTTATTTTATAACCTTTCTAATATCTTTGTCTCGTTCTACGATACACTATTTTAAATCAAAAAGTTTATAATATCGTATCTGAATCGTATATTTTCTGATGGCGATAATGGGAAGAAGAAACTTGTAACGATTGCTTATTGTCTGGTGAACTTGGTCGTTCTCAAAATATGGCAATTTTAGGATTTATTAAAAGTTTCGTGACACATCATACACTAATGATTTAAAACACAGTTTTAGGCTTAAAATATATTTTAAAATATAAAATATTTGCCTACAGTATAGATAATTTTTGAACAGCTATGTTATTTTCTTTTTTTACGTTCAGTATTTCTTCGCTTCAGTGAAAACGTCCCGTTTGTATCTTCTTAACAATTGGTTTGCTTCAATTTAAATACGTACAAGAGAGCTTTTGTTAAAATGGCCCAAATCAAAATGCTTTTACATTTACAAAATTAATTTTGCATTAAGGTTTATTCTATCAAAGGAACAATAAGATATTCATTTTTCTTTTGATCTATTTCTCAGTCTTTTCTCAAGGAATTTTCTTACTTTAGCATATTCTTCAGTTAGTATAAATAGTGACATATTTATGTAATATTGCTTGATTATAATTATGACAATATTTATAGGCCAGTGGGCTTACCCAACATGCTTTTCGATCGGCGATATCGCTGATGGAATCGACGAAAATGTATGAAACTGACATTGACATTCGATAACATCATGTGATTGTCACGTGTGAGATATCGCAGAACACAATAGAACAAGACAGCCACTCAATACTGAAAAGAGTGATTCTTTTGTTGAAATATTTCACAAACGGTTGACTAAAAATTAAGCAAAATTGACTTTAAAATCTCATATATTTTAAATCCTATTACACCCAGAATACGTAACAATCGCTAAAGTAAATACACCCGCTGATATTCTCATTCATAATGCAATCCCGACCCCGAGGGCAATGCAAACTGCAGGAGTTAGCAATGTTGATTGAAACAGATGTAATACTTATGCATGCACGCCAATCCCATTAAAGAATTTCCGATTAACACATTAATAAGTAGGATTAATTAAAGATAAGTCTACGTTAGTTAATTTGGATGTCATTTTCTAGTAGTTTCTCCTCGCATTTTGTCCAACCGTAACCCAACGATTGGACCAAGTTTGATGACTGAGTTTTTTTTATATTATAAACTGGCAAACTAGCCAGCGGCCACCTGAATTCGCTGAAATAGCGAAGCGACTCCTGCCCATAGACATCTGCAATTGCAGATGCGTTGCCTACCCTTAATCTACGGAGGAGGAGACGCACAGAAAAGGAATAATTCTTCTTTCTATGCGTCCCCTCCCCTGCCAAATCCACTTCCCCTTCCCGTCATTTCCTTATAAGAAAAATATAGGAAGGGAAAGTGGGCTTTTGATTCGATTCATAGTTTTCATGTCCCATAAGGGTTGAGTGAGCGGGTTTTTTGTTTACTATGTATTTTTATGTTAAAACTGGTATTAAATAACTCTTTAATTCGAAGTATGTTAAAATGTAGTTAGGTAATGGATTCAAGTGAGACCGGGGATACGTTTTGGTAAATCTCTCACAAAACGAGTTCATGTCGAGCGTATGTTGGATTAGTGTAAGCTCTTTTTATTGCCTCTTTGCAGGAAAACGTGTAGCGGTTTTTAAATAACAAACGTTACAGTCCAACTTATTGGATAACTGTATAAAGTCGAATAAAATATGTATTAAATTATTTTTATTAGTATTTCTAAATTCATAGTAATTTATTTGTTTAACGCAATTCATGTGAGTTTACGT
>QDHC01003053.1:604449-616443 GCA_013186455.1 Papilio dardanus tibullus
TGGATTAGTGTAAGCTCTGGGAAGTGTTTTGTTTTATTGCCTCTTTGCAGGAAAACGTGTAGCGGTTTTTAAATAACAAACGTTACAGTCCAACTTATTGGATAATGGTATAAAGTTGAATAAGTAATGTATTAATTTTTTTTTATTAATATTTGTACATTTATAACAATTAATTTGGTTAAGGCAGTTCATGCGAGTTTGCCTCGTTCTCTTGTAGAATATAAAGCCTTGTTCGCACCAGGATAGTATTTTAGTCTAGTAGTAAGTAACAAGTATCCGAACAAAGGCCTAAAAAAATAATAATAATCTACTATACTAAAATGTTGCTGTTCGGACACGTTTAGTTACTAAATTACTTGCTACTAACATACTATCCTTGTGGGAACATGGCTTAAGAGATCGAAACGGGTTTATCCATCCCCCTATTTCACGTCGAAAATCTGTCTCTTTTGGACTCAAATTTAATGCACATTGTCTCAAGTAGTGTTCTTAAGCAATCCTTGTAGTTAATAAATCTAACAAATAAATACATTTTAATCAAAGTAACCATAATTGTTCTTAATTTATATATTGTTAAACAGTATCTGACTCGTTTATAATATAAACTTGAATAGATTAAGTTTATTAAATCGTATACAGGAGTATGAATACTTCGTTACCTGAATTTGGTTAGTGTTTGAATGAAATGTGTATTTCATGAAATTCGTAAACTCAATTCCTTCGTTAACACCTTCGTAGGATTTAACTACGTTTATTTAAAGTAAATGAATAGCGAAATAAATAACTAAAGACTAGAAGCGAATACGAGTTTTATTTTGATTTGTTTATTTTATTCACAAAATACTTTTCAAGATGAGATCGTAGGAACCAGGATTAGTATTAATTTTAACTTGTTTTGTTATGTTTCTTGTTTATAAAAATATGTTTATTTACCATAGCGTTATCTTATAACCTATTCGTGTACTTAAGCAAAAAACCAATATCGTCTCACAATAATCTTATTGCCGGGGAAAAATTTCCGATATGTGATCACATCCGCAACATGCTTAGACACGAGGGGGCGAAGGGGCGAGGGGCGAACGCGACGTTATCTTTACTGACACATAAAATGTTACAATTACATTATCTTCTTACTTTCTTAAGCAATATTTTATAGAATTTGGAAAAAATCTAAGCACCGAATTATTTAACTCTTTTTCATATACATTTTTGGTATAAAACAGATGTTTTTCAAAGGGAAATCGTTGTTATTTTTATTAATAAATGGAATAAAACCGTAAATGTGCATCACAGTAATAACCATGCGAAGTAAATCTGATAAAATTAATTGAATTTATGACGATAATTCGTCAAACAATTGACATTTCGTATTGCAAAGCCATGAATATATTTGTTCGTTTAACAATAAAGTTAATATTTATTTTTCATTGTAAGTTATAACCCATTTAGTGGTAAAATATTTTAATACACATTTTAACATATTGCTTTTTTAATTATAATGTTTAAGTACTAAGCGTGTATAATAACATGACACGTATCCCGACGTATAGGCATTCAGTGCGTTGTTACGCGGGAATCGTACGAATTTTCTGTTGCTATATGAATGCTCCCCGTGTAGCGTTACACCGCGTAACCTCGGTCGGTACGCACCTTTTAGATTAACATTAAAGTTAGAATTTTACTTTAGGACAGATGACAAAAAATAACTATCGTTAATGCTGCTGAAAGTCGTTTGCAAAAACATTTTTATCTGTGTATTTTCCAAAGAGATGTCTATATGTTTTAATTGAGCGTTATCATTTATCTATACTAATATTTCAAGAGAGAATCTTGGTTTTTTTGTTTGTATCGAAATAACTCAAGAACTACTGGGCCGATTTCAAAAATTCTTTCACCATTAGGAAGCTACATTATCCCCGAGTAACATAGGCTATATTATTTAATTCCACGTGGACGAAGTCGGGCACAACAGCTAGTTAGTAATATTTTGATTTACAGATATCAAAATGAACATGACAAATCGGGAATGTTCTTCAATCTCGTGTTCCAATGTGTTTGACGAGGTGTGCGGCGTGGCGCGCACTGCCAATGGCATTAGCGTCATCCGACTGTTCCACAATGCTTGCCATTTAAAACGTATTAAATGCAAACTGAAACCTTACATCGGTAATTACATACATTTGACTAACATTACTATTAAAAATCTTAATAAATGAGAACTCAGTATGCTCACGCTCGTATTTATAGTCGAGCAAAAGTAAGAATCTTTAAGCGAGAGTAATTCTCCGGCGCCGATATTTATAATTTATAATAGTGAGAAATAGTAATCTTTATAAAGCCGGCTACAGACGCTCAGTCTTAACTGCACAGTTCTAATTGTTCAGTTCGACTGTGCAGTTAAACTGACGTTTGTAGGCAAAACTAAGAACTGTACAGTTAAAACTGAAAGTTTGTAGCCTGAAGAGAATCTTCTATAAAAAGTAGGATGCATCAATTAAAATGTAGAAAACATTAAATTACAGATGTACATCAAGTAGCTGACAGTTTATGTGACATTAAACATCGAGTCGAATATCCTTATAGCAGCGGTCGAAGGGTTAACGATTTCAGTATAGTTGGAGCGCATCAGGCCTGCAACCATACTTGTCCCACATTCTGCGTGGACACATATGAACCGGCATGCGCACAGATATGGAAACCTAATATGGAATCTTATAACTACAGGCCAATGATCAACCATTGTCATATTGATTTAATATCCTGCGCGTTGGGTGTAAGTGAGTATACCATCTTTTAATTTAATAGACTCTTAGCATTGGCAAAAAGGGGCCTAAAAGCTCCTGTAAGATGATAGATACATTGAAGATCGAAGAAAAACCAGAAAGACAATATGTATTTCTATAAATACTAGCGACTCCGTCCGCGGTATATAAAAACAACTTATTAAGTAGCCTATATGTTCAGACGATGTTCTTAGTCCATGCGAAATTTCATTGAGATTACTTCAGCTGATCTGGAGATATCTTAAAACAAACAACTATCTAAACTTTCGTATTTATAATATTAGAAAAATAGAATAAACAATGTCTAATGTTAACCTTTTATGTGACAGATGTAACAATACAGCCTTTGGGCAAATGTTACAAGAATCCATCAGGATTATTGTTCATGACGCAAGTGGCCGCGTTAAAGTCTTTGGGGTTAATCGATGAACATCAGACCAACTATCCGAAGAATAGTTGACGTTACAACTAAAAAGATTAGACGTTACTGACGAAAAGTGACTTGTTGAAGAATTATGTTTTAATAAATTTTAATAATAATGTACAAGTAGATTTTTTAATAATCTCCCTAACTGGTTTATTCAATGCCTTCATTTAAAAATTAATTTTATAGAAGTAACTAGCTGTTGTGCGCGGCTTCGTCCGCGTGGAATTAAATAATATAGCCTGTTACTCGGGGATAATGTAGCTTTCTAATGGTGAAAGAATTTATGAAATCGGCCCAGTAGTTCTTGAGTTATTTCAATACAAACAAAAATACAAAGTTTCTCTCTTTATAATATTAGTATACTCGTATTATTACACACAACATAGTCGCTTTCTAATTAAATCAAATAATTTAATGCCTGGAATAGTTACACATATGATAATTATTTAAATATCAGTGGGTTGGAAAATTAAGGTATACAATGGTGATATAATGATATTTAGTTTAAATGAAATAGGGCAAAGGTTTCGTAATCTTGGGATTAAACAGGAATGTGTCATATCGCGGTTACATACCCATAATATGATATACAACTGCCTGTCACATGAAATGATATGGGTGAACAGGTGACGTTTAATTTAAAAGTTCCTCGTTTATCTAAGGATTCTGAATTTTGCTTAAATGTTATAAATCATAAGTGCCTCGGTGGCTCAGGGGTTTAGCTCTTGACTTGTAATCTGCAGGTCCCGAGTTCGAATCCCACCATGTACCAATGAGTTTTTCGATTTTCGAATTTCATATGTACATGTTGTACCCGATGGTCATAACGTGCAGGAAAACATCGTGATAAATCCTGCACATATCGGCGAAGAAATTCAGAGGTATGTGTGAAGTCGAACAACCCGCACTGGGCCAGCTTGGTTGACTATGGCCTATGCATCCCTACACTATATGTGCCTGCTGAGACATCAGCCTACCCCAAGGCTGCGCCCCAAGGCGAGTAAGAGAGTTACGGCCGAACTTTCAAACGCCACTCAAATATTTAAGAGCGTCTTACATATTAAGTCCACGCTTCAACTCCAAAATTCTACGGCGATCTCGTTTAATTTTGACACCACTTAGATTTTGAGCGACGATTTTTGAGTGGCGATTAACATTCAGTTGTTAACTTAACCAAAAAGTGAAAATAATGAAAGCCAGTTTCGAAAGGTGTAATAAATAAATGTCACGGAACATTGTTAATTTAAATAGAAAGTGTAATTGTTTTCTAGGACTAATTGAGATAATTGCTTGTTGTAAGAAGATAGAGCGCTTTCACACAGCTACGTTTATTTCTTTAATTGAAAACAAGGAAAGAAAAATGTTCCGAGTAATCCTTTTGAAAGTGATTTTCTATTCTATTTTCTTTTATAACTCGACTAGCTGTTGCTTACAACTTCGTCTGTGCGGAACTAAAATCCTATGTTACTCGGGGATCATGTACATTTCTAACGGTGAAAGAATTTTCGAAATCGGCCCAGTAGTTATTGAGTTATTTCAATACATACCAAAGACATATTTTACTCTTCTAGTATAGATTTGTATATTTTGTATGTTTGTATCCGAGAGACTGTGTATTTTTATTTAACACAAATCTTGGACATCACTTGTTCTCCCATAGTTATAGATAGGTAACTAACAAAGTTTTTTTTAGTTCCGCGCAGACGGAATCGCGGGCGACGAATTGCAATAGCAGCGAAGGAAAATTCCGATTCTTTTCTCAGCAAGTATGTTGATGAGATTCAGTCATAAACACGTCATTGAAATAATTAGATTCAGATGAAGGCGCGTTGGAAATGTTGATGGTTGATGCCGGAGTGACGCACATTGGAATTGCTAATGCCATAACCTCTCTCGGGATTTGAATCGATAATATTAATTTCCACCTGCAACTGTTACGAATATATTGTTATGTTGTTTATGGTTATGCTCGTATTACACTTAGTTTCCACTACCGAAACATCCCTACAAAACATATACTTGTCTACGTTTCAAATATAATGCTAAAGATGATATAACATTTCTATAAGTATTCGTGTGTTTATAATTATTTTTGTGTTTTAATTGAAATCTTTAATGAAAGAGTTTTCAAATCATCATTAGTAAATTATGAGGAAAACAAAGAAAAATCATATTTGTAAGAATTCAACTAAAATATTAGAAGATATTAAATGAGAGTTTTATATTAAAACTTTGCCAGTAATAAAGTCAAGTTGATTGCGAATTGGCCTCGATTTTATTGATTTGAATTTCCGTAATCAAAGCTCAGAGTCAATTCGTCTTATTTCATCGGTCTTTTGTTTTTACCCGAGCGATGTAAAATTGATGGTGAACCGGGAAAAAGTTTTAATCCGAGTTTGTGCCTTTGTATAACTTTAGGGTTATTCGTTTTCATTTGACACTTGGAAATTTAAGGCATTATTTGTACGGCGTGTCATTTCATTCGTAAATAAGCACTCAAACATCTAAATGTGTAAACAGAGGCACGGAATTTGGTACACTTTTTTGTCTAAAAAGTATTTTTACTCTGACAGTGAACAAATATTTACCTGAAGTAAGGAATATCGTAATCAGAGGTGATTCCCCTGAGGACATTTGTTGCAGTACGACTGAGGTAGATCCTTACTGTTTGCACTGAAATGGGAAGGGTTACTTTTACCTTATGATGTTTATAGAATTTGTTAAAAATATTTAGAAAATAGGTCAGCATTAAAATCAACTTTAAGTATTATTTTAATATATTTCCAATTTTAAACTAATATTATTCTTCATAGAAACTATTGTTGTTTAAAATTGGCGTCAGAATTATATTATGTGAGGTAGATTAGTAGATTTGCTTGATTATTGTCAATTACAAATGAATAGTACCTACTCTGATTAATTATGAACATTTCAAACATATTTAAAATTAATTTTCAATCAAATTGTTAAATCCGTTGTCTATGTACGACCTTTACGAAGCACGTGTTAAAATTAATTAATTTTACATTTGCTTATCAAAGCTTTTTATTTATGATTTCCGTGAAAATTGTTTCTAATACTAAGAAAGTCACATTTTCCTGCTATCTGAATTCAATAATTCCCCGAATGTGTTATTTTATTAGGCATAATTTCACGCACGCCTCGCACAAATTTTGATTAAAATAAAAGATGAGATACTTTATATAATTGTGTAGGGATTGTTGGTTTTCCCTGTAGGTAAACAAAATTACATAAGTTATATACTTATGTACTTCTAAAATGTATATTTCAATTTAATTTATACACCAAAGTAGTTTTGTTTTAATGTAAGTTAAGTACACATTAAGAAATAGTATCATCAAAACTGAAAGCTTTCAATTTAAAGTTATTATTAAAATGTTAGTAGTCCATATAAATTCCGTTAAATTATTCAAAAACAACTCAAAGTTTTATGATTGAAGGCCAGACCCTTTGCCCTTTGGCGAAAACTTTATCTAACTATAACTTTTCCCTTGCTATCCATCAAATATTGAAATTCATATTTATTTTGACCACAAGATTGGTGTATGAGACCGTAATTGATGTTTTAATTGGTTTTGGGCACGGTAAAATATTTTTATTAGAGGCCCAAAAGTTTATAATTATTCGATATTCTTGCTTTAATAGTCATGGTTATGTGGGATTTTTGGACTAATTAGATAGGTACACATCTTATAATTAACTAACTGTTGCTCTCTATGTTACTCGGGTATAATATAGCTTTCCAACGGTGAAAGATTTTTTGAAGTCGGTCCATTTGTTTTTGAGTTATTTGAATACGTAAAAAAATACAAATCTGTCCTATTCTATAATACTAAGTATACATAATAAATATTTTGTTGATTATAATGTCTAAATAAATATTGTTCTTGACTTGTTTTCTATTCAATCAGCGATACTAACTCAATTCTGCAGTTTGCTTTCACCCCCGGGGGAGACTTAGATTGAAGTACGGAGAAAATATTCAATCAGCCACAGTATTTATTTTAGAACAGAAATATAGAATCTTAGATTGGACGGATTTCAAAGGATTGACAACGTTTGCCTAGACTAGATTGATTGTATTATAGTATAGCAATTTATTTTAAACTTTGTAGTATAGATAAAACAAACATTTTTTTTATAAAACAAAATGGCAAACGAGCAAGCGGCCACCCGGATTCGCCGAAAAAGCGAAACGACCGCTGCCCATAGACACCTGTAACATGAGAAAGAACTTGACTTCTCTTAATTTCAAGTATAGTCAAACAATAAGAGAGAAACCTCTATGAGCGAGAGTCATTTTCTGGTCCCGACGAGCTACCTACATAAGCGAGAAACTCGAATTTGAGAGAAACCTCTATAAGGGAGACAAATATCGCGGTCTATTGGACTAATTGGACAGGTTTCGACTGTACTTAACTTCAACTTTTTATATTCTCCTATCAACAGTTTTATTTTTTTAAATCCCGAACACATTAACGTATTTCGGTTTAATTCCTAATATATATTTTTTCAATTATAAAAGGATATCCATTGAACAAAAGAATTTAATGGTTGCGGAGTGTATCATCGTATAGCAGGATTGTGATTTTAAGCGAGCATAATACATTTGCATAACGTATTTTCATTGAACGCTTCAAATAATACAGTCTATAAAAATCAAATCCGTAATTAAATCAACATACATTGTTCCGAGAATTATAACCTAAAAATATTTCAATAGGAATTCACAATGAAAGTCTCATTCTTGTCATGAATGCTTTTTCCTTTTGGGAATTCGCTTATTCAATATATTTTAAGTAAAACCCAAATAGTAAATGTTTGGATAAATCTTTTTCTATTTGGGACTCTTGTGTACAAAATTGTGTCACGGTTATGCCGAAAAGCGGACGAAAATAGAGCGAATGTGAAATAACACTCGTCAAGATGAATGGAGGCTCTTATTGACCGCATTCGGAATAACATGCCCGTAAGAAATGTGGCGCGATGAGATTCTGATAAACTTCAAGAATATCTGCGATGTCACTAAACAAAAAAAAATAAGTAAAAAAGTATAATCTTGAGATTGTTCTAAAATACGATGAGATTCATTTTAAGAAAAAAAAATGATATTAATAATTAAATTATAATATGATTTTGCCTAATCAAGTGATCCCAGTGTATCCCGGTTTGTTATATTGACCGAAAGAGGGCAGGGCAGCAGACTAAAGTCTTGTGCTTACATTGCACCCGCATTGTCTATATACTTTATAAGTTAGCACCAATTTCTCGCATGTAAATAAAGTAAACTCCAAATATAACCGCGAAATTCACCGATGTAGGACTTCTTGACAAATATTGCTGCCTCTGTTCAACAAAAATAATAAAAGGGGATGGCAATACATATCTAGAAGTGTTTCGACAATCGAAACGTCTTGTAAGACATTCATGATATGTGTAACTTGATAAATATTTTTCTTTTTTTACAAGAAATGTATGTTTTAAAATTTAGAGAATATATTTAAACTAGCTGTTGTGCGCGTCTTCGGCCGCGTGGATTTTAATAATATATTTAATAATACTCGGAGATAATGTAGCTTTCTAATGGTGAAAGAATTTTTTAAAATCGGCCCAGAAGTTCTTGAGTTATTTCAATACAAACAAAAATACAAAGTTTCTCTTTTTATAATATTAGTATAGATATGCTATGCTTTATACAAACAATAACATAAACGGAGGCTTCAAATCTCATCATTCCGAATACCCAATTACTTTTTTGAATTCGTCTCTAGGGTTTGGCTTTTGATTAAACCTTTATATTCAATCGTTCTTTCTAAAAATAAAAAAAAAACTCTTTAAAAATAAAACAGTAAATAATATTATTTATATGCTTCCAAAAAAAGGCACTTTTATATTTTTAATCTGTGCTTTCTGATAGCATAATAGACAATACGTATTTGTTTTTATAAAGATTCCTGGAATATTAAATCTTGTCGTCATAACCCTACGACTTCATTAGACATAAGTAAAAAAAAACGGCCTTAGGCAAAATCTTCCTTTTTTCCGCGAACTTGGTCTAATGGAGCCATAGGGTACGAATCTAAAACATTTTTGGGACATAAAATAAACTATGATTTTCTCAAGTGTGAGGTAACAAGAGTGCTACAGTATAATTTATAAATTATTGAATTATGAAGTTTAATTGCTTGCTACAGAGCAATGTGCTGCCGCGACTAAGATACTAAACTAATTATAAAGTACCATGGTAAGGTAATTGAGTTGCTCGCTACTAAAACTAGATTTAATTTATAGTACGACAAACTCATCTGGCTCGGTATCAATAGTAGGTTTGGAACTGTACAGTTAAAAGTAGCCACGCAATCCTGGTCGGACTATAGACTGGGTATGGTCAGAGTGTAGAAACTAACAAAAAAAAACACTTACCTGTTTCCTTTAACCTTGTGCTTCATTATACCGAATTCGCGAAAATTACGGAGATTTTGCTTAAGCGTAAGGCCGCCTTTTCGGTTACATCGGTCTAATGAGTCCCTAGGGTTACAATGTAACAAGAACGTATACAGGAAAGGATAGTTACAGATGACATGGTTGTTTCAATGATTGTCCTACGAACTTAACGTCTGGTTACTTTCTAGCAGTGTAACAAAGTTATTTGGAAAATGAAATAAGTTGCACCCCTATCTTCCTAATAAAGCTAATATTTAATAGCCTAATGCTTGGATTTTCCTTTCTGGATTACTGGCAGTTCAGTGTCTGTTTCGAAAACCACGACGATATCACGCACAAGAAAATGTTTCAGTCTTCGTTTTGCATCACTAGGTGGCGCATTGGGACGTGAAAAATCGTGACTATGTGTGATACATATCTAACTGACTTTTTACACTCAAATATAGCAGAGCCTTGTGTATTTTAAATATGAAATTGGAATTTTGTTTAAGATTTATTGGTGGCTTCGAATAGTGTTTTGAATAATTTAAGTTCTTCAACTTATCTCTTTGATAATTTAATTTTTAATTAAATATGTACTTGTCTTTCAAGGTTTTTATTTTGTAGATTTGTAATGAAAATGTTAAGATATAAAACAAGCCAATTAGCATTATATTTGTATGTCATATTTTAAATTATATTTAGTAAGTTAACGCAGAAAACCAAATTAATAATATTATTAAGTAAGAATTTACTGGTTGGATAAAGTCAAAGCAAAATAAAATTTGTAAGAAGGAGTGCAGGTAAATGGGAAGTGAAAATATAAGAAAATGCGATAAGGCAAATGTTTGGAAGACGGCTTACAGAGAAAAATACGACTTTTAGCCTCAAATAAAATACTTAAAATCGAAATAAGCTTCATAAAGAAAATGTTATTATGGTCATAAAATATCTGCGGTAAAGTATGACACATAGGGCCGCATGTTCAAACTCCACTTAAATTTAAGCGTGGCTTAAAATCTAAGTGGTGTCAAAACTAAACGAGATCGTCGTAGGTTTGAGTTTAAGCGTGGACAAGTAAGGCGTCCTTAAAAATTTTCAGTGACTTTTGACGAATCGGCCATTTAACTCTTAATTACCATTGGATTATTGTTTTCTTTAAGAGATTATTACAAGTTATTAATATCAACGAATAAGAATATTTGTATTGTCCCTTAACCATCCAGGGAGCCTACCCAAACTGACATTGACATTTGATAATTGTAATGTGCTTGTCAGGTGTGAGATATCGAACGTGATTTTAAGTTTCGTACATTTTTATCGAGTCCATCAGCGATATCGCCAATCGAGAAGTACTTTGGGTAGCCTCCCTGTACAGTTCTAACAGACTGTCTAAAGTTATATAATATGTTCTGGAATAACGCAAACAAGCCGAGATTAACGTCGGCCGAGTTGTTCACGAATGCAATTAAATGACTGGAAGTGGCATCACAATGGAACACTGTCCGCACCCACATTTACTGCGGATGTCGTTACATTATCCAGATGTTTCTGCACAAAACGAACCTTTGTCCCTTTGTAATTATGAATTAATATTATGAACATTTTATCTACTTTGCTGCTGAAGACTGAGGAACAAGGTAAGTCGGAGATAGATATTCTTTTCTCTTCTTTCTTGTACAAGGCGATTCGATAACGTACATCAAAAATCTATGGAACAGACAATGACGTTCGATCTCACACGTGACAAGCACATGACTAATCGAATGTTTTTGTCAGTTTCATACATATTTGTCGATTCCGTCAGCGATGTCACCAATCGGAAGATACTTTGGTAACCTCTGATTCAGACTTCTACATAATACTTAATATATCCAGATATTCGTTGGGCACTAAAGTCTATTTTACAGCATAAGAACAAATTACTGCCACTTTATGTAAATTTAAAACCGGACCTTCGATAGTTAATTCCTTTGAACACCACAGGATGTAAATCTAAATGGTCATTGCTATTAATCAAGTCAGTTTTGGTCCCGCCTCTCGGTTTAGGTCAACGTGCCAATTTATTTCTGAATTCTATTTAAATAAATGGATTTCGATTGCGTAACAAGCAAATTTAAATACAGTCGGACCTGGATGAGCGATAACTGGATTAGTGAGAAACCTCTATAAGCGAGACTGATATTGCGGTCCATTAGATTCTCGTTTATCCGGGTTCGACTGTGATTCTTTGAATCTTAATGTATAAGTAATTTTGTCATTTAAGTAGGAGCGATCAATTATGTAACATAGTCCTTATTTTACAAATAACTTGCGCAGTAACAAATTAGTATTCCCCTG
>QDHC01003053.1:650795-667878 GCA_013186455.1 Papilio dardanus tibullus
TAATCAGCCAGGTAAATCAATTACGCGGAGTAGCGTTAAGTAGAGTGATCTCTAACGGCGTTAATATGTCTCTCACTTACACTACATCAATTTAAATCTTATCTAGCTTTAATTGGAGCTACAGTGAAACAGTGGTTTTTCGAAGTATATTTGGGATTCGATGCCAGCAATATCTTTGTCTATTTTTTTATTTGTTTGATCAAAACATATAGTAACAATATGAAGCACCAGGAGGCCTACCCAAAGTATCTTTCGATTGGCCATCGCTGATGGAATCGTCAAAAATGTATGAAACTGATAACATTCGTTAAGTCATGTGTTTGTCATGTTTTAGATTTCGAACGTCATTGTCAGTTCCACACAATTTTGATGTTCGCAATCGATTTGTAGTGCATCTACTTTGGGTAACCCCCAGATTAGCAAGTATTTAGTTGGTTTTGAAGAGTCTGACCGAATTTTATGACAGTAACCCATTCTTTATATTAATAAGTTGAATAGACATAGCGTTCTATAAAGGTATATGAAATGTAATAAGAGTAATGAAAAAGATAATTTAATTCTTACCGTACCACAGATGATAAAATTATTGTAATAAATTTCTTCTCAAATATACAATATACGCGTAGAACGTTGGTAATTTAATAAATGGGTCCGCGCTACGGGCTACGCTCTCCGGGCTACGCTCTCCGGGCTACGCTCGTAGCGGTTGTGGCGTTTTTAATTAAGCGCTCTAATACCTTCCGTCGCGGCTAATTTCCACAAGATGTTATAACTAATTTCATTTATTCTCCTCTTATTAAAAAAAAAGTAAAATGTCTTTAACGCAGTGGCAAATAAAATAGGTCAAATAAAAAAAACAATTTAAAAACTTTGTCTCTCAAAGAAAATCGTTGTGACAACATTAATTAAAACAATTACTTACGTCTTTTGTAAAGACTTATTATTTGTTTAACTTTTATTATTTTTTTAATAGTGATATCATCAAAGGAATTGCAAAATATATTTTTCATAAGATGCTCCTAATTTTTTTTTAAGTTTAAACAAATAATATAACATTTATATAATCTACGGTAAATGTAAGTAATTGACTGACGTAATAAAAATATTTATTTACTTCTATAGTTCAATTCAAAAATACATATTCGTAATATAAATAATTTATCGTTAAAAGTTGCTTTACCTTTACTTCTGATGATCAATTTAACAATTATCGTAACAATTGTCAGTAAAAACGTATGCATGGAGGTGAATTTTCTTTTTGAATAGGTACTTAACCGTTCCGCAGCTGCAAATGACCCAACTTCACCATTTATACTGCTAAGATATCTATAAAAAAGTTTATTTAATTGATAAAGAAAGGATTCTTTGAATATAACGTTTTCATAAAATTATATTACCATGTGAGTATTATTTAGTAAACTTACTCTCGAAAATATGTTTGTAACGTCATTTATTTTTACCCCACTCAAGACAGAGATGCTATAAAAGATAGGTAACGACGTTACGACGTTCGGATATTAAATATCAATTTTCTTTGACATATGTTAGCTGATCCGCGGAATTGAGTACCTTTGATCTTTTATTCTAATATACATATCAGAATATTAAATATGTTGTTTACATATTGCAGAGATATTTGATATTCATAATACTGTGTACAAAGCTATAAGGTTTTTTTGTCATTTTCTTTGATTAAGATTTACTAGTAGTCTAGCGTTTCAATAATAGGGAAAACGTCATATGAAATTGCTTACTATTCTTTTAGCAACACTTTAAAAGATAGATTTGCCAGGCGTTCAAGTTAAAAAAAGACGATGTAGTTAATTATATTTTTAAAGATATTTTCTTCCTTTTTAATACGTTTGAAACTAAACTTTCTACGTTTGCCATAATTAAATACGTTATACGTCTTCTTTTTATATTGTAAAATTTGTGTACACACACACGCGTTGAAATAATTAATTTGGTCTTGTTAGCCCTTACATTCGCTGTCAGAAGCAAACAGGCTCTACAATATTAATTACCAGGAGTGTGTTGTGCTAAATTTTATTTATGTATACAAATCTTTTTCGGAATAATATGTTAAGTTTGTAAAGGGTAAAAAGGGGACTTGGTATTTTATCCCTCGTTCCTCATAGACTGCTGTGAGGAAGAAGTACAGTCAAACTTAGATTAGTGAGAAACCTCTAAAAGGGGGAGTCATTGTCTGGTTCTAAGGACGATCTCCATAAGAATGAAACATTTATAAGCCAGCAAAATGTCGTGGTTCCTTGGACTATCGCATGTTCAAGTTCGACTGTATTCCATACTTTAGCGTATCTTACGATACGATTCCTTCTGAGGGCCTAATATGTTTTTCTTCGAGCAGTTTTTTTAAACATTAATCTTTATTATACTTACGCCTTAATAAGATTTCTTGTCATATCATATATGTTTATCTCAAGTATTAAAACAATATTTACGGTCAAAGTACAAAACAGAATGCAGGTTATTATAGTTCGCTTTATCTGAGTATTGTGATGGGTTGAAGGCATTTACATGCGAAATTCGATTAACGTCCGAGCTTACGCGCTAACAAACAGGCTAGAGCGGTAATGCACGAACAACGGCTGTACTAGATTGCGTGGGCGAACTAATCTGCTTCCTACGGTTCTGCATTTAGTACCTTTATTAGCTAGTTTTGACCGTTTTTTAGATTAAATGGTATAGGTACCAATTATTATACTAAGCGTTAGATAAAAATTGACTATTATAACTTTTCATACATTTTATTTTATATTTTTGTCAGCTTAGTTTATTTTTCAATAAAATATTTTTATCAAAATTGTTGAAAATTATCAAATATACATATTAGATAAATCGTCATGTGTATTCACGCAAAATACGCGCTAGTCGTGGAGTTGCGGAAAATGAAGCCCATCGTGGGTCGAACCTTACCTTTTCGATAAATTGTCATACTCGTAGATTTTTCCTCTCTCACTATCAAGCCGGCTACAAACGTTCAATTTTCTAACTGGACAGTTTTAACTGCGCAGTTAAAACTGACGTACACACGTCAATTTGAACTGCATAGTCGAACTGTACAGTTCTCAGTTTTTCCTATTATAACACGTCAATTCTAACTGCGCAATGTTTTTTAAAGTTAAGCGTCTGTAGGCTGCTTTAGAAGTTACGTTTGAAATTTTAGTGCCTACGTAAAAATGTCGTAGGTAAAAATGAGTAAGTTCCGTGTAGTACTTTTGCAGGAAATTGTCGGAAGCGCATTCGGATGGAGAGCGTTGAGGCGTACACACTGCACTCTTTCACCGAGCCCAGCGAACTGAGAAAACACCTACATGCATTGTGCGGCGTTTCCATTTGGTTTTCCACGAGAAAAAAACCTTCCTATACCATCATTACGAAGTAATGTATACGAATTACATTTAATTTACTTTTTTTAAATATGTTAACGAGTTGTGACACACATATTTTTTCTCTTCGGCTAGTTATAATGTAATAATTTACTTTTCGGTCAATACAATCATGTATTACTTTTTTTTTATATTATAAAGTGGCAAACGAGCAAGCGGCCATCTAGACTCGCTGAAATAGCGAAGCGACCGCTGCTCATATACATCTGCAATTGTAGATGCGTTGCCTACCCTTAATCTACGGAGGAGGAAAATCCCCTGGAAAATTCATTTTCCTTTCCCATTATTTCCCTATAGGAAAAGGATAGGAAGGGAAAGTGGATTAAAATTAGGCCTCCGGTACTACAATCATCAGACGAAACACGGAATTTCTTCCATTTCACGCCTGTCTTCTGTGTGGTTGTGGTATTTCACCGAGTGAGCCAGACAATTCGTGCGAAGATGTTAAAGCAGGCTCTATCACTGTTATACCTGTTTAATTGATTTAATATACATTTGTACTAATGTTTGTATTTCTGACAATTGTATTTCATACAAAAGTGGGACTTACAATGAAATTGTAACCGCATTATATTTATAACAAAAGCTACAAGATTAGGTTTGTCTTTAATAATTACTCGATCAATTTTTAATTGCGTTTATATTGCAGATACTCGGTTTTATAAATTTTAATTTAGTTACTAGATACTTCAATTTGAATAGATTGAATAGAAACAAAAATGTATTTTTTTATATGGCTGAGTTCAAATCTCATTGTATTTTTCAAAAAACAAACATCGCGACGCTATTTTCCTTCCGTGACAAAAACAAAGTTCCAATATATATTGACTTGTTTTTCTCCAATGATAATAAGGAAACGAAGGGTTCACGTATTATTCAATATTATATTCAAGACGTTACTTATTACATACGTTACAATACAATGGCAAGTAACATATTCTTTTGAAATAAATTGTAATGTACCTGATCCATATAGATCGAGTGTTTTAATCATATGATTTATGACCGTTTTCACCAACAGTTAAGTGTTACTTTAGATGTCAAATCAATTTAGGTATAAGTTAGATTCAGGGAGACCCTTAAGCAAAAAGACACCTATTTAAAACTACTTTAGGGGTTCGATGGTGAAAACGGGCATTAGAATAATATAAGAATAGAGTTTCGAACTATAGTTTTACAATATATAATTGAACCAATTAGCTATATATTGGAGCGTTGTTGTACTTAACCTTTGTACTTCGATGAAAAGAAAAACATTGGGATTAAACGGTTAGGTAACAACTTAATCACAGTACAAAGGATCGGAGCTTTCATTTAGTGAACCATTATCCCAATTAGTAATCCGAGAGTTTGATTACGTTTTCCTTTCAGATTTACGATCCACTGCATTTATTTATCAAAAGGGCTTCAGTGATTCCTGATAGAATTAAAATGTCGAATATTCTTTGAAGCTAAAAAGACACTATACATATTGTTTTTAATGTTAATAAAGCTGGCTACGGACGCTCAGTTTTAACTGAAAAGTTCCACTGTGCAGTTAAAACTTACGTGTTTAGGCAAAACTGAGAACTGTACAGTTCGACTGTGCAGTTCAAATTGACGTGTATACGTTAATTTTAATTGTACACTTAAAAAGCTGAATGATTGTAGCCGGCTTAAGAGAAATCTATATTATTTATACGTACTAATAAACTATTATTAAAATGTTAATGAAATTGTCCAAAACTGTTTTGATGATACTGTCACTGTAATTTTGTTTGTTTGTTTTTTTATAGAGTAGCCAGATATCTGTTGTCCTAAATAAACAGGAAAAATTAGTAGTACTTAATTGTAGCTTGTCGCAATGAAAATATCTTACCTGTTTAAACTTTTATAGCTAGTTAAAATACGTATGTAGGTGCATTACTATGAATATTATTTCATTGCCATTATTATTATGAAATATTGAATTCTTAAGTCAGAGCAAATGTCAAGATTTAAATTATTCACGAAGTAAATCTTGCCACAGTGAGTTCACAGAAGAGGACAATAGAACACTATCTCCGTAAATTAACTGCGGGTCGCATTATATTGTTCAGATTATTTTAGCACAATACTCTCCCTGGAAGAACATTTTCTATAATTAAATGTCTTACCTGCTATCTACCGTCTTTTGCGTGTAGAAGAACACTATATTTCATTATTCATTGAGAATAGTTGAGGACATATGTGAGAGTCCAAGGGACCGTGTTATTTGTCTCGCTTTGAGGTTGCTAATCCTAGTTTCTCGTTTATGGAGGTAGCTAATCGGGACCAGAGAATGAATCTCGCTTATATAGGTTTCTCGTTAATCCAGGTTTGAGTGTACTTAGTCATTTCTGAAATCACACCGAGATGACAAGACGATGTGGATATTTCGTCTTTCACACAATCCATCCAAACTTTAATCACATTTGCTTTACACTTTATTCGATGTAGTGTCCTCTCTTCAGCTGTATAGATAAAAGATTTCGTCATATTAGTGAGAACTATAGCTATCTTTTTTTGGAGAAAAGGTAAAACAGGTACGTTTCTTTAGATTTGCGGTCGAAATAAACATGGCCGCTGGCAAACTGTCGTGTTTGAAATGTTAATGTTTTGGGACACACATCTGAATTGCAAATAATCTTACTGTAACTGGAACACTGCGAATCTGTAATACGGGTTTTGTGGTCCTTAATTGTAACATTTTATATGAAACTAGCGACCAGCCCCGGTTCCACACGGGTGCAAATCGGTATAATGCTGATACTAAATACTGCAGCTTTTCCAATGAAAGCGCTAAAAATGTGTTAATTTACGACATCATATTAAAAACATCTAAACTATCAGTGTTACTGTGATTATATTGTGAATGTATCATACATGAAAACCTTTCTTATGAAACACTCTTTCTATTAAAAAAAACCGCATTAAAATCCGTTGCGTAGTTTTAAAGATTCAAGCATATATAGGGACAAACATAAAAATGCGTTATAGTTATTGCTCTACCCGATCTCCTTACGGCGAAGGAAAACATGGTAATGCAACCTGCACATATCGGCGAAGAAATTCAAAGATATGGTCGAAGTCACACAAAAATACGCGCTAGTCGTGAAGTTGCAGAAAAATAGAACCCATAATGGGTCGAACATCACTACAAATACTACTATAGTTATTGGTAGTTAAAGTGGGTTTCGAAAGTAGAGCATAATTTCCATACATGTTTTAATATCAGTAATCTCTTAATCATTATGAATATGTAAATCGGTACTTTATTTTGCTTATATAAACAACGAAATGTCCTAGTTTTTGTCAATCGGTAATGAAAGGCTAGGCTTACATTTATCATAATAGGCCAGTAAACAGCAACGAGATATTCTTTGATTGTATTTCATGTGCTACTTATTTGTTTTTTTGTGATGATTTATAAGGATGTTTTTGCTCTTTTGTTACCTTTCTTAATTTAAGAGGGTTTAAAAAGAATATGGGGCTCAAAATAAAAGACTTTTTATGCATATACTGTAATCTATATTAAGGATCTTAATGATTTATTTGTCAATTATGATTACAATTAAATTATAGAACTACATGTACAAAAATTGTATATACAAGAATCATGCATTCATGTTTAAAACTATATTAGTTGGTAGATACAGTAACCGTTTGATAATACAAGTTTACCATCAAAATACAAAGTACACATTCAAAATGAAATAAATGTTTTCATCTAGTTTTCAAAATAAAACAAATAAGTCGTACATTAGTATATATTATGTATCTTTCGCTTCTTATTCATACTAGTTTAAATTGACGATATTTCATAAAACAGATCTTAATATAATAGTTTCATACAACACACAAATATAATTCCCAACTTGCGCTTGGTGTTGATGTGACGTCGCAAATACCACTTGTAGTTCCTACAGTATAACGAAGTTCAAATGATCCTGAGTGACACAATATTGGCAGTAAGTCACTCAAAATTATTTAATTATATAAACACCAAACGAATGTACGATTTGTTCTCTTATTTACACACATCTATGCTTTAATATTTGGCACAATTACGCATTTCATGCACACATTCACACACCGCCGTCTAACAACTCTACTGGTTCTGAGCAAATATAGGTATGCAGAGATATATCTACAGAAGTACAATAGCCTCACCGACATCATGCAACACGGGTGAGTATTTAAAATAATTTATTTACACGCGCGATCAGTCGTATGTATTATAATTATGACGAATAATAATTTATAACGTATTGATAAACGTTACAATTGGCTCTTTGTAATACTCAATTCGTTACTAATTAATTCAAATTCACTATCACAAGGGAACATCGATTACCGACATTTGTTCAAAATAAGCCGAGAAAGTGATTTACATTTGTAAACATGTCAAAAGCAAAATAATGATTACGATTGGCACTATACGCAGTCCTTAATAGGCCGGACTAAAACCTACTCAAAATATATTATAAACTATGTAAAATCGTAAATCTACTTAAAATGTAGAAATCGAATAAATTCTGATGTCGTAGCGACAAGATTATCGTCGATAAAATCGTTATAAACTTTTATCTCACAACCTGGTGTGCGGTGGCTAATCGACAAATGATCCTAGAAGATATGGTCTGATCTAATCGTTTCACTAAGCCCTACACTTGAAAACAGAAGCGATGGTATTGTCAAGAGTGTCAAGTCTGAGATAGTGAGTGTTCGAGAGATATCTAGAAGTTTCTAGAAGTTGTTGTCGTAGTCGGAACGACGGCGCGAGTAGTGCGAGCGCGGATACTCGCCGTTGTACCCGTATTGCGATCCCCCGCCGGTCTGACCGTACAGTTGAGAGCCTCCGTATCTGCCGAAAATAATTATGTTTTAAAATCAAGGATAACAAAATAAAAAGCAACTGGTTGTGAGAACGAATGAGTAGTTAAAACCAAAAAAGTTTTGGATAAATATGGCCAATGATTGATAGAATGAATTACACAAAAGGTGAAAAAAAGGAAGACAATATAATCATCTAACTAACTAACTATACTGACCCATAGCCATTTCCAGATACTCCGTAAGTCTGTGACCCCCGTCCAGAGTCGGGAGTATAGTGTTGCATGTATTTGTGCAGCTGCGGCGTCCATTCTGATCTCCAAGAGTCGCCGGGATTTTGATAAGCGAGCTGTTCGATAAACGCTGTTGACATTCTCTGTAAAAAGAAATAAGATTTAGTTAGACAACTTTTGCAAAGATTAAATCAATCTGTTTTAACTAGCTTACCTTTCCTGACGGAGGATAGGATGGTAGATCACGTTCTTTCATCTGATGAGTGTCTTCGAATCCACCCATATGACTCTTGTCTAATTCCCGAAGCATATCCTCGCTCAAAGGTATCGGTTGTTTTGCTTTAGCGCTTTTTTGGCGATTAACGAGCTGCAAATAATTATGAAAGTATTATTCATAGATCAGTAAAATGTTTACCCAATTATTTGTACACTTAAAGAATAAACAATTACAGGGACACTTACGACTGTAACACCAAATATGATAACAAAAAGAAGTGACGCCATGGCAATAACAATGACTGCAATACCCCATTGTGGGAGGAATGCCTCATCTTCAGGTTCCACTATAGTCGGGTCTTCACGTTTCGGCAATACTACAAAGATATAAAATAATACGTAAATATATTGAAGTGGCATATTTTTACAAAGGATACGGCAACAAGGGCATATGAAAATACATTACCAATGAATTCTGTATAAGCTGGATCCATTACAAATTTTCCCATTTCCAATTTGCCAACAGATTTATCAATAGTTTTAGTCATTTTTTCATTGCTCTTTCTCATTTTATCCTCTTCGGGTTGGTCGCCTAACATTACATCAGGATCAAAATCTTCGTCAGATATAAGTTCTTCCACAACAGAGCCCGGTTTAGCATTGTTAAGGGTTTTATGGAATAATCTCTTCAACTGCAACGTGTCTACTCTGTCTTCGATGTCATTTAGTTCAATGAAATAATCAACCAGGACAGATCCTGGTGTAAAACCATCAATACGAATATCTTTGTACCATTTTTTTAATAAGTCTGATTTACCGTAAACCGAATTTAACTGAAATATGAAAAATACAAGATTATTAAAAAAAAACAGGAACAATGATTATCTATGGGCACTATAATTTATGAAAGACAAATCAATGAGTAAATATTGTTGACGAAACGTAGTTCATTATTACCGTTTCCCAAAATAGAGGATAATTTGATTTGTGCAGTTATCATTTGCAATATTAAAATTAGGTTTGTAAAGACGTAATACGTAAAGTCACATGACATTAATAGATTCGAATCATATTTACCTCTTCTTTAACTTCCTTCGCTAACTTTTTCCATTCTTCTGTGTGATGATCTAATAGTTCGGGAACCCATTTAGCACCTAAAATGTTATAATTATTACAATAAGAATTCAACTTCAAATAATAGGGAAGTATAAGATTAGCAAGTAATATCGCCGCTCAATAAACAAAGGGCGGGTATTACTATAAATATTAATAAAATCTGTTACCTGAAACAATTTTGATAGTGGCTGCTATATCACATTCGTGTCGGCAGATACCAGGCGTGGTCGGTGGCGGGGGCGCTACAGTCGTCGTCGTTGTTGTGGTCGTTCTTCTGACCGTCGTTGCTTCGGTGTTAATACTAAACGGTGTTGTGACAGTTGCGTTTCTTTGTGCTTCTAATAGTTTCTCTATTGAGAACGGCGTGGTAGATGGTGATGGCCACCCAGTGAATTCAGTTGAAGCCCTAAAAGTAACATTTATTGTCAAGAAGCTTATTTGGTTACTTGTTAGAATTTTATGTTTAAGAAAATACACTAAAAATAAAACAAGTAAAAAGTACGAATTATTACCTAGTAGGCCAGCCTTTTTGAATCTTCGGTGTAACTGGACTTGGTCCCATTTCCAAAGTTGATTTTGGTGTTGTTTTTCTAGCAGATTTTCCACCCGGTCTTGATGGGAAAACTAGTTTTATTCCAGCTGTTGGCTTTGTACTGCTACTGCTTGTACTAGGTTGAGTGGACTCTTCAGTGACATTCGGGTTAAATCCGGGTGGTAGTAAGTTAGATATGTCTGCAATTTTTATTTTACTCAACAAATCCTCACTTTTAACACTTTCAGTTTTATTTAATTTATAATTTGGTGGCAAAAGTGCAGAAATATCAACAGGAACAGCATTAACAGGTATTTTAGCGCTCGGTTTAGACATCTCAGTGGTGGAGGCTGTAGATGTATTATTTAATGTAAAACCTTTAGGCAAGAAAGAGGATATGTCCACTTTCTGGACTTTGTCTAATATGTCAGGTTGTTTTGTTACTGTAGTTTCTGAAACCGGAGGCTTGTACCCTGGTGGTAAGAATTTACTTATATCATCCTTTTTAAGCTTATTCACTAAATCTTCTTGAGGCTTGTTTTCCTTTGGTCGATATTCTTTTGGAAGTAAAGATTTATCGTCGAGTATTATAACTTTATTTTTGGTATTTATTCCAGACGATCTCCCTTGAGTTCCATTTATAATGGGGATTTTCAATGTAGGCAAGGTAATAGGAAGAGCAGTAGTAGTAGTAGTCATGGTGGGTCTTGTAGTAGTGGTTGATGTAGTACTTGTTCGTTTATCTTTAAATGACAGTTTCGGTTTATAGCCCGGAGGTAAGAATCCAGCAAGATCGTCCATAATTGTAACTAAAGATGGTTTCTTCCTAGGTTTTGGTGTAGTAGACGTTGTTACACGTGGTGTAAATTTCTTAATCATCACCGGCAACGGATCAGGAGATGATCTTTCGGTTATGGAGGACACTTGTGTACTTTTTAATGTAAATACATTGGGTAACGTTGGTGTTGTTGGTGCCATTGTACTTTTTATGGTCGTGTTCATTTGCTCTGTTGTGGATTCGGTTATTAATTCTATATTTTTGTTATCACTATTTAAATTTCCTGATAACAAACTGCTCGACAATTCGGATTGAATGCTATCTAATTTATCATTTATGTTTTCAGTAGACGATGAACTATTAACGACGCTACTCAGGTCTTGTGTATTAGTGCTAGTAACACCTTCTTCGTCATCTTTTTCATCCGTAAGAACTTGTTTTTTTTCTTCTTGCTCTACTGTGGGGAAAGGCAGAAAGCGAGCCCCTGAAACACTACGACTGGTTTGAACCGATGCAACAACTATCCAATTTTCCGTAGTAACTGGAGGAAGTTCGTCATTTGAATTATCGAGCGGTGTCATTTCTGAAGATCTTGCTGTACTTGGAGTTACAGTTACATCGGGGATGGATATGGTTCCATTAACCACACTTTTTGTAGTAACCACGGAAACCACTTCTTGGCCTAAAATAGATGGTGGTTCTAAGGAGGATATTTCTTCGCTTGAATACACTTTAATATTTGGAGCAGTGGCGTTGGTGGTTTCCGGATCAGATTGATCAATTACAGTTGTATCGACAAATTCTTTAAAATTGTCGTCTTTCACCATTGTATTATTTGCTTTCATTACAAGAACGTCAAAAGTATTGGTAACATTTGCCGTTGCTTCATCAAGAACTTTTTCTTGTTCATCTTCATTATATTTATCAGGTTCCGGTTCAGTTGCATCATATTCATCGTATATGTCAGTTACAGGCTCTATAGGTTTTGTGGTTGTGGTGGGTTTTACTTCTGTATTTTCTGATTCTTCATAATATTCATAATATTCTTCTTTCCCATCTAACTCTTCGCTCTCATCACCAGTATTGTCATCGGAACTCAAAGAATTAGGAGTAGTAGCAGATGCAGTTGTTGTACTAATATTTTTATCCAAATGGGGTGATTTCAAGATTTCCTTTACGGTGTTATCAGGACTCATAAAACTTGCGTCTGCTTTGCTGTCGTCAACATCAGATACATTTTTAGCTGTAATCACTTGGACATCGAACGATTGATTATTTTTCAATAGCTCTCTAAACGAACTTATGTCACTAATATCATCCTCTAGTAATGGCTCTATATCTAAAAGTGATTTATATTCCGTCGAAGAGGCATCGTGTTGTGGAATATTTTTTAATCCCTTGGATTGATTCTTTACAAGGTATTTGTTAATTTCTATATCGGTTATACTACCTTTACTAGGGGTAACGGGAGAGTTGAAATGCGAATATCGTGAATTATTAGGATTAGCATTTAATTTGTTTTTAGCTATAAAACTGTTTGGATTGTATGTTGTAACCCTGTGTTGATCAAAGAGATCGGTATTGTCGTTTTCAATATCTTCTTCCCTTGGTATGTGACCACTTTGTCCATTGCTTTTTAAGCTATTGCTATCGAAAGGTAAAGTTTTAAATCTGTTATTTTGCAGGTAATCAATATCAGGATTGTTAATTGTTATCTGACCTAAAAACGTTTCTTGCTTTGTTGGGTCATTTTGATAGGCTACAGAATGTATTTGCTGAAGGTCTGGTTTCTTTGTTGATGCTGGATGAACGATCTGATAGTTATAGGGTAACGATGGCCTAAACCTCTGACGCTGTGTGTTACTAATCTCTGGTTGGTTGATATAGTACTGGGCGCCTGATTGACTTCTTCCACTGGGCAGTTGGAAAGGTGACGGATTTTGATTATATCCAGGACTAGGTAAACGCCCATTATTAAATAATGATTGATGACCAGCAGATGAAATTTTAAAACTATCTGCATTGTCAAAAAATGACGAAGGTCTTGTATTCGGAAATAGAGACGGTTGAACTTGAGCAAAACTTCTCTCCACTGGTGTGTAATAGTAGTCGTTTTCGTCTGTAAACAAAAAAATATATTATTAATTAGTTTTAAAGGTACTACGATAAAATCTTATATTCCATGGTTTCATTTAAATTTTTACTGAGATATCATGTTATTTAAACTTACTTCGAAGTGGCGAAAAGTTTAGCCCTTATCATGTCCTAAATATGTTGCAGATTAATTTAGTAAAATATTCATGTAACATCAATCACGAAACACGATTAACGTTTGCTAAAATGTCGACAATTTTTTTTCGACGTTGACTGACTAAATGTAATTTAACGAGTGTTTTATACGTAATGTAATTAATTTACAAAATTACGGACCATAACATGCTCGTATTTAAAGTGGAACAATGACAACGTATTTGTTAAGATGCTTTAATTACTGTAATTTACCAAGTTCGTTACTTAACAGCCAACGATATGTGAATACAAGATAAGACAAAGCCAAGGATTTGTTTCCGAGAAATGGTTTCCTTTATATGACTGATTGTTACTCGAGACTTTGTTCATTATTTCTATCACTTTGATAATTAATGACAACGAACCATCCTCTTCATATTCTTTATGTCATGGGTAAGATTTTTCTCATATATGTATATATATTTTTTATTTTAAAGCTATATTTCGACAAAATCTGACAGTTAATATCTTATGGGAGAATAAAGCCTTGGGAATTACTTTCTTGCGGTTCATATTCCTAATTAAGTGCGGTGCGATTATCCTCGGAGCTTAAACGGGCGTTGCTGAACTTAATAGAAAATCAATAATCTTGGGAGAGAAGTGTTTGACGCATATTGGAGCGACAATTTATTTCAAGAAAATCTCGAACTAGCTACGCTTCGTGAGATTTTTATATTTGTCGGATGTATTATTTTTTACAATTTCTGATTACACGGGTCCTACTATCACCGTCTATTGAGATTAATTTTACGCCCTAAACTGAACTGACTAGCAATTTTTAAACCACCCCGGTCTTAAATCCGCTCTCTTTACGTACAATATTTCGAAAGCGGTTCAGGTGTCATACCGAGTAGTAGACGAGCTTTTTGCTAAATTGTAAAATCCAATTGGACAATTTAATGAATCATTAAATTATTCAGAATAATCCGTCCTTTAAAAATTAACGAGTCATGGCTGAGTACGTTTACGATTTGGGGAAAAACCAAACTGTTTAAAAAAATCGTTCATTGAACTTAATCGTGTAGTTTTAACAACTAATCGTTCTGCTTTAAATTATTACTTCTGAGTCATCTTTGGATTTACAAAAGAGGTATTTCCTTGAAGATTTTGAATAAGTTGGTAACATCAGACATTTTATTAAAAGTGGTTTTAAATTTCCGTTAAAATGTCATAGACGAACATAGCGTGAAACTGTGAAAATTTTAAATACATACAAAAATTGATAACCAACTATTTAAAACGGCTAAAACTCACGTGTAATTCTCACTGACAGTATCGACTAGCGAACGTTTTAAACAGTGTATAATATAATATCTCAAGAAAGTTTTAATTTAATTTATTAGTAAATTAGTTTTATCTGTATTTTATAATGATTCAGTCTCTGAAGGTTAAAACTCTGTGGTATAAAAGTTTACTTAAAATATTACCTCAGAAACACACGAATGGAAGTTTTGCGACACCGTCTTACAATTTATGCTTAAAACATAGCCCGCAATAAATATACCACGCACTTAATGTTAAGGAGCATACACATTGTGGTTTTCGAGTTGTTACAGTAGTTAATAATAAAAAATACGATTCTTGTTATGAATATATGTATATAAAATAGATTTAGAAATATATTGAGAGTCGCTAAACTTACAATGGTTTCATTGGGAAAAAAAATGTCAACTTTTTCTTCGCTGACAAATTAACTAAAATCATTGAGCAATAAACAGGAACAACTTCTAAACAGATTTTTTAATATTCTCTAGTTATTTCAATACTTTTCAATAAATAAAATTTGATCGACATCATTAAACTTTATTACTTTGTAACAATAAACCTAGAAATGCCTAACTTCCTCGTAGAACGGAGTCATTGCAAAACCTCTGATCAGGAAAGTCCCATAGCTCCCTTATGAGTACGGAAAACAACTTAACCTATCATTATCTCGATGAAATATCACAGCAGAGGAAATAATGTAATTGGTAGCGAATGATACATATGAATTAGTCATGTAAACGATTGCTACATAGGTAAGACCAGTATGGAATTTGATTGAAAAAACCTATTATCGTTTTTCTATAATTGACACAAACGTGCTAGTCTTTGTGATGTTAAAATTGAATGTAGCTTAAGTACAGTTAAACCTGTATAAGCGAGAAACCTCTATAAGCGAGAATCTGGTATACGGTCTATCATAAGCTAGAAACTCGGATTAGAGAGAAACCTCAAAAAAAAGGTTCGACCCCTGATGGGCTCTATTTTCCGCAACTCCGCGACTAGCGCGTAGTTTGCGTATATTTAGAGAAACCTCTATAAGCAAGACAAATTTCACGATCCCTTTGACTCTCGCTTAACCTGGTATATGTTTATTTTTCAAGTTTCAAAGCACATATCGATGCAAGTTGATAATCATTATGAAGGTGACGTCTTTAATATGTGTTAAAGTAGCCGTCAAACTCTACTTAGCGTCTTTTTAGTATTATTGTATAAGGGTCATGTAATATGTTTACAAATTAATATCTGATCAACAGTAGTACAACTTACAGCTGAATGCTCAAACGCCACTCAACATGTAAGAGCGTCTTACATGAAGTCCACGCTTAAACTCCAACGGCGATCTAGTTTAATTTTGACGCCACTTAGATTTTAATGGATGCTTACGTAACGAAGTATTTGAGTTGCGTTTGAACATACGGATAATATGTCACATCCCTCACATTCTTTAAAAAGGTAAGATAAATGTCTGCATGGGTTTTAGTAGTGGATGCACGACGCGGTGAGTATTTCAAATATTTTACGTAAACGTTGCTCAACTAGACAGACTATTCAAGTTATAGAGGTTTGATGGTTAAAAAAGTAGCAGTGTTATGTATGGAATATTTTTGCGAAAGTAGAAAAGGTAAAGTGCGAAAAGTGTAAGGTGCGCCAGGTGGCATGTGAATAAGCCCTAATGGTTGTTTCACACGAAGGTAGAATGGAGAGGTGGACTAGAAAACAATGCAGTACAACACTTACTGTCGACTCAGTTACCATAGAACGCGATGCATGGATACTTTTATTATTGCAACCCTTTCATTCTAAAAAAAAACTAACTAGTGTAACACGATGACCCGAAGTGGGCCTTGGCCTGCGACAAGAAATCAGTAATCACACATGACACACCCTTTCATTCTATTTGATAAAAATATAGGCTACTGACAAAACCGTCGAACGTTTTGTCTAAGCGTTGTGCATTCAAATAACGGCAGTACTGCACTGCCCACTACTCTGTCACACTGTCCTCATGTGAAACTAGCATAATGGCGATCACAAGCGGTCGCTGTTCGTAACTTGGTCTCTTGAATAATAAATAGAGCGCCAGTTAGTCGGCACACGTGGGCGAGGACAGCGGGCTTGTCTGCCTACGGCACCCGCACCGACATTTTATATTATTTTTGACATTACATTTATTTAATGCAAGCTATTTCTTTATTTAATATATATAGTTTTGTTTTATTTTTGCTAGACAGAGATAGTTGTCATTTAAAAGTTTACATCGTAACTAAAATCAGATTAATTAACTTACTTCACAATTAAAGTTGATAAATGTAGGTTTAGTTAGAGAATTCGTTGCTAAGGTCCTGCTTAAGCATTCATTAAACGACTCTAATTCTGCGTTCACACGGATGCTTTGTCAACGCGCGCTAAA
>QDHC01003053.1:674434-696334 GCA_013186455.1 Papilio dardanus tibullus
TAAAATATCCGCGGTCGGTATATTTCTGATGTTAAACATAACTACATAAAAGCTAAATATATTGTGAATAAATAATTTAACACAAAATATATCGAGGCAAACCAGCATATTTAATACTAGCTGTTGTTCGCGACTTTGTCCGCGTGGAATTAAAAAAATAGTCTATTTTACTCGGGGATAATGTAGATTTCTAATAGTGAAAGAATTACTTTTAGTTATTAGTGAAAGAATACAAAAATTCAAAAGCTTCTATCTTTATAATATTAGTATAAATAACAAATTATATAGATTTGGATATTATTTAAGTATACCAAAGTATACTTTTTAAGCATCATTTTGTATATTTACTTAGTTTGCTAAACTTGAGTAAACTTTTGCAATTTCTTATTAAAATTGTAAAATTATGTATAATTTAACAGATCATTAAATTATAAATCTTAGCACAACAACATGAAATAATGTAATATGGCTTACTATCTCTTCGTTCTACTTAACAACGCCACAAGGAATTGGAGCGGAAGAAAAATTCTTACGCCTTTAGTAATATCATAAATTACATTAAACCAATTATTGAAAGAAAACAAATAAATTATTGTGAAACGATCACATTATTTGAAACTTTTAGTAGTTTGTTTAGTTTTAAATTAAATTTTTCCTAATACAATTGTCTTGAAAGTGTGAATATAAAATTATAGCTTCTTGATTAAGATTTGAATTTGAGGTTTTTGTATAAATATTAAAGTATTGGGAGGTTACCCAAAGTACCTTTCGATTGGCAATATCGCCGATAGAATCGACAAAAATGTATGAAACTGACAATGACACTGGATAAGTCACGTGATTGTCACGTCTGAGATATCGAAAGTCAATGTCAGTTTCATACATTTTTGACGTTCTCTATAGAATCACTTCGTAGTGAATTTACTTTGGGTAACCCCCCTGGCTATATGAAAGCGTCAACTGACATCAATTATATTATATTTATAAACTAACATAGTTACATCCTAAACTTTTTACATTCGTAATCTTAACAAATGTACCATAGTATTAGGTAGAGCACTGTTATACTCGCAAATTATGGAGTACAAGCAACGACAGTATTGTGTAACTAATTCGTAGTTGTTTTTGTAGCTAACGACATCTGCTACGACAATACTTAAACTAAAGTCTGTCAACCTTAATGGCTCGTATGACGATTTGAATCATATTACATAAAAAATATTTCTAAAAACAAAAGACTACACAAACGTAGTGTTGTATGTATGTGAAAAAAATATTGTGTGTTGAATTTATAGTTCATTTTAATCGATGCTCTTATTACACGATAGTTCAAACAAAGAGTTCAAGCGGTAATAACTGTGACCTAGACTCGTAGTCTAGACTTTATGGTTACATAAACAATGTCTAGTGGCAGTAATATCGGAGCACGTTACTGCAACATCTATAAGGTTTATAAGAGCAATTTCTATTACATATTACTCAACGAGTTTGTTTTGCACGCTTGAGGCCGAGCAGCCGGTTACCAACCTTGCCCCCCACCCTTTCTCCCCCTCCCACCTTCCTTGATATACACTTTCACTCGCTGCGGCCTTCCTACGTACTTTTGACAGCCTTAAATAATACGGATGTACGTGTGCCGCTCTTCGAATTAAAGCATTTTCGGAAACACGTTGTTCCATCTTTGTTTACGTACGCTGCGGTGCTATATTAAAATATTACCCCTTTTCATATTCTACGAAAGGAATAAGTAAGCTCATTGCTGGAAATTGCCTTTTCCCAATGCCTTTTATATTTTGAGGTGATATACTTTTCATACATGAAAATGGGAGAATTTTGTCAGCAGATTTACTGACATTAGAGGAATACAATGCTGATTAAAGCATGTAAATTTGGATGTCGACCACTTTAACGTTCTGATATGGTACAGGTAAGTTGTTAAATAAATAAAACAGATTATAAATGAAAATAAAAACAAAACCATAATGCAACCAAGACTTTATTAGGTTTTAAAGTCGTTTAAGTATTTTAAATTTTCAAATGCATTTAAAAAGGTTGGATAAAAGTTTTTTCAACCCGACGTCCCGAATTAAAATTGTGGATAAAACATTTTGTTACTTTAATACATTACTCATCCCTATGCAAATTATTAAGGCCGGCAGATTACTCAGGCACGTATCACCGCGTCCGGGTTAAAAAAAAACCATATTAAAAGACCGGTTTATGTGAACAATAACGAGCAAAATATACTTTTTTGAATTCTTTATAAATACCACTTGATCTCATCTGCGTAGTGGAATATTGGTTTTATATAACACTAGCGACTCGCCCGGCTTCGCACGGGTGCAAATCGGTATAATGCTGATACTAAATACTGCAGCGTTTGCAACGTAAGCCCTAAAAATGTGTTAATTTACGACATCATATTAAAAACCTCTAAAATATCAGAGTTACTCTACTATATTGTGAATGTATTATACATGAAAACCATCCTTATGAATCACTCTATCATTTAAAAAAAAACTTATCAAAATCCGCTGCGTAGTTTTAAAGATTCAAGCATATATAGGGACAAACATAAAAAAGCGTTATTGCTTTATACTATGTAAGGATAAGGATATGGCAGTAACTATTGTAATATATTTCCTATTTTGTCGCAAAATTACTATAATTGTTCTTGATTATGATTATTTATTAACATAAGTAACAATTCTAAAAAAGGAGGTTATGAATTGAATGTTATTTTAAAAGCAATATACAACAAAGGAACAAGTGAATCGGTAATAATGTTGCTTCCAAATAGAAAACCGGACTTTATAATAAAAAATATAGTCACGTTTTGTGAGTGATTGAGTGGTTCTCTAAACATACAGTGCCGGGTTACCTCATGACTCTTTTGAATATTATTCATATACTCGTATGTTTAGGTCTAGTTGGTTTGATTTGCCATTATTACATAGTTAAATAACATAAAAGTTTATAAGGCTAAAGGGCGAATACTGAAACGAACTTACAGTAAGCGACATTTCCAATATAACAAACGTCATAAGTATGAAATTTAGAGTTTAAGCGTGGTCTTATCAATTAATACACATTTAAGGGACATGAAATGATCAATTTACGTCTTGTAATAATGGAAAAGCTCATACTTTTCGAGATTAAAAAATTGACCAAAATTTTTTGTGTGCTATAAAATTATATTATCTGGTTTTTGTATTGTTTAAAATTCTTGGAATTGTTTAATTTAACTACGTATATCACGTATTTAAATTCAACAATAAGGAAGAGCAACGAGATTTTAAAAACTAAATAAAAACAAAGATACAATTATAAACTTAATATGAGCGATGCAACAACGACACAGACATTTACTTATAGTTCTGTGACGTCAATTCATAAACTTTAATTCGCTTGCGTAATTTTCCAGTTCAAAAAACCACAGTCTCCACCTTTTATGAAGTTATTTCCTATCTAACCTAAATCTATAAATGTATGTGTACTTATCAATAACTAGCTTTTTATATCTCCGCGTTGATCACGTACAATGACAACTGGTTCAGTTTTTTACGTCAGTAGTGCCAACATTGAGCGCTGATTGGTGCATACTTTCATATTTCATAGCAGCAGGCGACCTCGCGCACCACGCCTTGCCGACACCGCTCACATACCATACTTGGTCGTGATCCTAAACTAGTTTGTCGACTGTCGGACTTCGACTGCAGTTATTGTATACTTTGGAGTATACATTTAATTCAAACAATGTAATGCTCTAGTCATCTGTTTTATTGCATTTTATACACAAACAATTACGATGTTTATCTATACTAATATTATAAAGAGAGAAACTTTGTATTTTTGATTTTTTGTATGTATTGAAATAACTCAAGAACTACTGGGCGGATTTTAAAAATTCTTTCACCATTAGAAAGCTACATTTTTCCCGAGTAACATATACTATACTTTTTAATTCCACGCGAACGAAGTCGCGAACAACAGCTAGTTAATGTAACAACTAAGTAGTGAAAGTGTAACGAATACGTTCGTTGTTTTTCTGTTTATCATTTTTTTATATTAATAAATAGAAAATCTACGTCTTTTAATATACTACTAATTTTCTAATTATTATGAATATTATAAACAAGCTTTCACTTCTATAAGCCGTGATTTCTTCTATAAAATGATTTTTGACGAAAAAGAAATTTAATAGCGAGAAAAGTGTTTAACGAAATTTAAAAATATTAACAGCAGAAGAAGAAAGTTATAGGAATTACTAATTTAACTAGCGACCCGCCCGGCTTCGCACGGGTGCAATGCTGATACGCGACAAAAATGCGTAAAAAAATGTAATTATTTACGACATTAGAAACCTAAAAAATAACAGTATTTCTTCACTATTTAATAGACTAAAGATTTACATTTAATCCTTCCTCTATCACTCTATCTATTAAAATAATCCCATCAAAATCCTTTGCATAGTTTTAAAGATTTAAGCATACATAAGGATATATGGACAGAGAAAGCGACTTTGTTTTATACTATGTAGTGATTACCTTCCTTAATTATGTTTATTAATATCTGAGTAAACAAGTTAAATGCGGCTATATTTTTCCACTTATATGTACGTGGCAAAACATGTCAATATACGTTCAATTTGGGCTTTTGACCTTACTTCTTACAAAATGTATATTTCTACATTCTTATACGCATTCATAAGTGAGTAAAATTTTACATATTAATTACAAAATAACATTTATGGCATTATTTTGTTATCAATTTGGACATATTTTATGTTGAAAATTGTTCTGGTCTAATTATAGTGTGCTTTAAAATTACTTCATACAACCTTGACAAAATAACTTAAATGCATTCTTTGATACAAGGGAACCTTCAGTTTGTATATGGACAGTAAAATAATTTTAATAGACATATTGCATGCCGCCGCGGCAATAAATAAATAATTAATATTTTTTTTTCTCCGAAACTATGGGTTTTACGGATTTTACAAAAGGGTAAACGTTGTTAGGAATGTCATTTTCTAAGCTATGGTATTTTTTTCAAGTCGATATGGTCCAAAGTCTACGTATTTTCCGATTCAGTCCATTGTGCGCCGCTTTATAACGTAACGAGAATCAGCGCTATTACTGTTGTACTTTCTACGTTTGGTACCAGTACATTCATAAAATTTATTCCAAAATACAGAACATCCTTGTTCCTGGTACTTTTTATGATACATAATTTGGTCCAATGAGACCCCTGGTCAATCTTATTTAGTTCCGAGTGTCCTCCAGTATCGTGTAATCGGCGACTTATTGGTCCTCGTTTATCGCAGTACTTTATACATTTTTACGGACTAAGGGGGTATGAACTCTGTCAGAGTAAAATGACGTACTACAAAGACCTATGTCTAGTAAGTACATTTCTATTCGCATTTCCTTAAAATTTCCATACCTTTCATGAATGATTCGTAAGGATTTTTATCCAGAGAAAGTAAGAAAAACGACCTTAACAATATAGCTCAACTAATAAACTCTTCAGTATAAAAAAATAAATTGAATATCTTCAGATTTTGTTATTATACAAAACCTGCAGATGGACCCCTGGACCTCTCTATCGATGGTTTTTATTTGGACCATATGAAACTCCACACCCTGTATCCTTACATAGTATAAAACAATAAAGCTTTTTTATGTTAGTCCATTTACTTATATGCTTGAATCTTTAAAACTACGCAACGGATTTTGATGCGGTTTTTATAATAGATAGAGTAATTCATAAGGAAGGTTTATATGTATAATACACTCACAATATAGTAGAGTAACACTGGTAATTTAGAGGTTTTTAATATGATGTCGTAAATTAACACATTTTTAGCGCTTATATTGCAAACGCTGCAATATTAAGTATCAGCATTATACCGATTTGCACCCGTGCGAAGCCGGGGCGGGTCGCTAATATTATTATATATCCTTCAAGCGTTCTATCGTTTCAAAGTGTAGCAACTATTTTTTTATTATATTATAATTAAAACATTAAATTAATGAAAATCAAAACAACTTAAAATACAGGTTGTATGTCGCCATAGCGAATTAGGCGAAGCTGTTTGACCGGTACGAATATATGAAAGTCAGCTGGTGTGTGTGCACGCAGCGTCTACGTGATACATTATAACAGCAGGTTTACACTACCGAAACAAGTATATACTAAAACATAATGTCATTTTTGTAAGGGACTGTTGTAGCTCTGAATATCGGTGCCCGCGACACAGGCATTGCTTATGTACGAGTGTTTAAAGTACGGTAATTAAAAAACCTGAAGTCTTTTTAAGGGGCACAATACAATAATCTCATGATCCTATAAGCTTTGTATGCACCAGGATAGTATTTTAGTCGAGTAGCAAGTAATTTAGTAACTAAACGTATCCGAACAGCAACATTTCAGTAAAGTAGATTAGTAAATCCTTTATTCAAATACTCGCTACTTGTTACTCGACTAAAATAGTATAAAAGTGCGAACAAATACGGTTGACTCGTTCAATGTTCATCTATTCACATTTCTGTCAATTTTTTTTTTATTTTTATTCGATCTAGCAATTTTTTTAACTTTAATATTTGTATATTTTTAAAACGATATTTATTCTATTCAAAAACTCGATACGAACACGTAGCACTTTGTTTGATTTCGCCTTTTTAAAACATGCTGCATTATGGTTAATGGAAAATATAAAAATCAGTCACCTGTGAAAATATACGCTCGTATATGCCGTTGCTATTTTGCAACTCACTAGATATCAAGTGATTATAGAGTGAAGTATAGATTTCTCTTACAAAATCAAAACTAAAGAAGAACACTAAACAACTTTGATGGCAGTAATATTAATTATACGTTTATTTTAAATCAAATAAAATCTGTCTCAGTTTGCGTTACACTAAAATCAATTTCGACCTGGGAAATATTGTTCGTGCAAAAACATACTTTTTGTTGTCAGAATACGAAACTAAATATCAAGTTCGATACCTGACGGAGACTACGGATTTTAACACTTTGACCTTGACGAGTTCGCTCTTGTGGATTCGTTCTGATTCACAAGATTTTTAATAAACAAAATGCAAAACAATCAGACAAGTTGTTAGGATTTTTATGATTAACTTTTTTGAATTGGACTTTATATTGTATTTGTCTTGTATTATTCCGGTATTCGTACAAGATTCATAAGCAATAAAGTTTTTTATAGGATAACGACTCGTCCGATGAGGAATGAAGACTGCCGCCTATAAAGTTTTAAAACTATAAAGTGATAACAATAACTGTCAGTTCGTTATAATGTGTATGTTCTATATCTATATTTCTAAGGTTAGGGCTTCATTAGACCGAATTCGCGACAAAAACGGACATACGCCGAAGCAAAATCTCCGTTTCTATCGCCAACTCGGTCTAATAAAACCTTGAGGTTAGGATTACACATTAAAGGGAAAAAATAAGAAGATGGAAAAAGGATTGCAATGATGACTTTTGACTCTTTTAAAGTTTAATGCTTTAAAACACTTAAGTAAAGTCAGTAAACTGAGTTTTATGTCAAGTATTTTTAAGTAATAAACTTGAAGGACCAAAAATTGCCGATAATGATAAAGTTTTGGAATACAAAAAGGATTAAATTATCAATTAAATACGACAAGTCAACAATCCTTACTTTTTAAGCATTAAATAACGTATAAAAGTTCCTTAAATAAGGGTTAAATGGGAAAAATAAAAGAGATTTCCTACATCAGTATTGTAAAGAAGGTGCAATATCGCCCCTTCGTACAAACGACATTAGATTGACGTAAAATGTACAAAATAAGATATTTCATATCGAGATATAGAGGGGAGCTAAGCCCCTGTCAAACGAGGTGAGGGAGAAGTTTTATAATATAAAGTTACTTTCCTTTGAGCAATTCTTACTTCCGTACGATACGAATATACGTGAAATATGACAGGCAGAAATATTAAATGGCATTTGTAAGTTGGAAATAAGTTCGGGGTAAAGTAATTCATTTTCAGAGAATTGTTGACAAGTTGTAGCACTAATACAATGATATAAGTTAAATGAACAATTAATTTAAGTTGTTTGAATATACAACAGCGGACTCATATGCGAAGTAGACGAAGAAGACGAATATACAACTATCATAGACACTTGAGATTTTGGTACTAGTTACTAAAGTCCTACTTATTAAAGCTTACTACTTACTAAAGCGGTAAAAGTAATCATCTTCATCATCATCCTGCCCTTATTCCTATGGAGGGTGGGCACAAGATGTACTACTCCTCTATAATTCCCTAATCAGCCGTCATTTCAATGTGGTACAAGTAGTATGAAAAAAATATTTTTTAATAAATTACTACTTGTTATAATTTTCTTGGCACCTACTAGCTAAGTATAAACAGTTATTTTAATAATAAAATTGTTATTCATCCCTTAACGCCAGCAGTCCGTCCAAGTCCGACGTAATATGAACTTTCAACAGATTCCCCGCTCTTGCGGTGCGCCGGTTGAGACATCAACCTCAACATTTGCATATTCGACATTTACCTACGCTATGAGAGCTGCATGATAATGACGCTACGTCTTGGAACTCTTGTATGTTCACGAATACTTAAGTAAAGTCGAGGACGTTTATCACCTACCCAGGGAGGTTACCCAAGTATCTTTCGATGGGCGATATTGTTGATGGAATCGACAAAAATGTATGAAACCGACAATGACATTTGATAAGTCATGTGATTGTCACGTGTGAAATATCAAACGTCATTTTTAGTTTAATACATTTTTGTCGATTCCATCAACAATATCGCTGATGGAGGTGGCAAAAATGTATAAGATACCTTGTGTATTTTATAACATTTTGTAAAATATATATAAAATGAAATAGCCGTGTTGCAAAAGATTTAGAATAAAAGCTAGCAAATAGTTTGCGTACATATCCACAAATTTCATTCCCGGCGGGGCAGCCACATTCCGCGCGCCCGCCGCTGCGCCGCCGCGCTGACGCCTGCTCGCGTCTTTCTCCGTCGGCCATTTTGTCAAATATTCGCTTTTCGCATACTCAGACAAAATTCTCCCTATTCTTATCAACTTATAAGCTTAATTCAAATAAAATAAACAATTATTGTAATTAACGATTATAAATATAACAACCTCTTTTCACTGATACTGCCTGTATCAATTTTAATTTAGGTTCCCATACGAATTACCATGATGAACTACTTATATCACCCATCCATACTACACTCTCACTTTTATACGTAGCAAATAATAATAAATATAACGTCTATTATTTATTAAAAAATATCCGGTTCTATTGTCTGGTACAATTTGTATTGTGTCTAACAGCGTGGAAAGAAAATATTGGAGCTAATTTTAGACGGTTCGAGGAATTCGGTGAAGGTGAAAGTAAACGAGTTAGAAAGCATTTCTTTGTCATCTATCGGTGTTTACATTAGAAATCCGCTGAGCGCAGGTGCTTTCACACAGATGCCGCGGATCACCAAATATAGATAATTCTTATTTGATAACTGTCATGCGTAAATTGGTATAATTTGATTTCTAATATGACATACCCATTAACACACTTAAATACTTTAACTAGATTATGATATTGATGTAAAAAAAATACAATTATGCGCCTTAGGTAGTAAGTAACAAAGTTATGGAAAAAACCATGTACAGGATCCCCAAAAATAAAGCCCCCCCGAAGGTCAAGATCTCAAACAACAACAAGCGGCGGGGTTGGATAAATCATTTAATCCACGTTAATCGAGGGCACATAAAACGGATACAATGAAACAATAGTGCGCACGTACGTCGCACAGCGCTATCTAGTTATAAAATACTAAATGAAATAATATTTATTTAATTTATTCTTTTAACCTTTTTCGACTTTAATAAACCAGTACTTAAATCTTTTTACTTAAAGGTGTACATTTTTGTAAACAGTCAAAGTTCATAGTTGCTATTAATATTATCATTCTTTTATATTAAAATAAAAATGTACTTTACTGAAATACACATTATTCAGTGCTAAAGTATTAGTAAAGTAAATTACAGTGAAACTAGCCAGCTATAAGATTTTAATTGCGTGAGACAAGGGGTGGAATGTTGAACGATAGCATTTCTCTTGCGGGCTTAATAGTTTAGTGGCAAGTAAATCAAATATACGTTAAGTGCTTAACAAAGCAAAGAGAAAATAGATAAATGAGATAGTTTGTATATTTGTAATGTTAGTTAAACCCATGATGGGCTTCATTTTCCGCAACTCCACGACTAGCGCGTATTTTGCGGAACTTCACACATATCTTTGAATTTCTTCGCCGATATGTGCAGGCATCGCGATGTTTTTCACCGAAAGAGCATTAGGTAAATATGTACATATGAAAATCGAAAATTAAAAAACACATTGGTACATGGCGGGATTCGAACTCGGGACCTACAGATTACAAGTCAAGAGCTAAACACATGAGCCACCGACGCTCTAGTCTGCTTGTACATAAATTGTCGGGGAAAATATCCTTGTATGTTAACCTATTAATTGAATTGGTCTGAATTGTCAGTAAGCTTTTCTAGGAACATAATCACAAACATGTTACCAAAGACTTAAGGAGCTCTACATAATGCTTAACTTATTTTCCATATAAAACTGCAAGTTTTAGAACGTCCCTTACCAGTTACTTTTATACTCTTAATGTTATAAAGATTAGAACACCATTCCGAAAAATAGGGCAGTTAATGAGTAAATAATGCATTTATTCCGTAATGACATTTTCTCTTAAATGGCTTATTTTCATAGAGGCCAGTACTCGAAAACAAGATGGCGGACTTCATTGGCTTTTAATATCAAGTTCGAAACACGTGACTTAATGTAATGCCAGAATTGTTCGAGAATGAAAATTAAAAAAGTCCACTGCAGTGTCTCTTAAATAAATGAGTTTTGCTTTCAAGTGGCATTTATTGCCTTATCTCAAAGAGAATGATAGCATTATATCCCGGATAAAAACTGGTGCCGTGTTTTTGAACCTTGGCACGATAACTTGGAATACAGCCAATGTCATTGTGCTAGCATTTTCATACAAAAAAAACTTTAAATGAATTCCGTAACTATGTATTAACAATATTCCAGGATTTAAGCTTAATTTTTGGATTTAGGGACACTAAAGTCATTGATCTCATCCTTATTCTACTATGAGACTTTTGGATAATGTCCGAGTTCCCATTTTTCTTTTATAGACATGCAACAATACCCATTATTATGCGTAGAGTTTGTGATCAAATATATTCCGTTAAAAGCATTGTTATGTATTGACCATTTTAAGGTGCATAAAAATAAAATTAGTATATCACTAAACTAGAGTATGCCATTCGTTACTTCACTATAAAGCTATAAACTATTACATAAACATTGTGTATAAAGCCTTGTACACGCCAGGATAGTATTTTAGTCGGGTAGCAAGTAATTTAGTAACCAAACGTGTCCGAACAGCAACTCCTAACTCCTTTCTTCGGATACTTGCTGCTTGTTAGTCGACTAAAATACTATCCTGGTGCGAACAAAGCTTTAGAACTTAAAGATAAGTATGCATTGACAGTACCTGACTCTATAATATTGAGCGATTGCGTGTCGACTATCGTTAGTGTACGTACGCGCATTACTTCCACTCACTAACCTTATAAGCTAATGTTAAGAAACATTTCTAAGCAGCAACATTAATTTATATGAGTACAAAAATAATTAATCATATTCAACGCACATCGGGGTCCTTCGGTCCTATTCACTCGCTGAAAGTGGCTCACGTAACAAAGGAACGGTAACCTAATACGTGACGAGAAATATGATGCATTATATACATTCTTTATTATATTCTATTGTGGACCCCATTCGCCGATTAATTGGTTCCGAAATACTCGTACCTTCGCGTTTCGTTCGTGACTTTCGTATCGTATATAGCGAGGTGAAATCGTGAATCCGTTCCCCGTACGCAATTTACGACTAATTGATTACTTGATTACCTCTCATTAAGTGTTCGCAGTTTGTTTTAAGCACTTCGCACACGAGGCTACGCTAATCTAGATGATCTTAAGGTGACATAAGGATGGACGAATATGACATTTCTAAATAGGAAATTCATCTAACACATAACCTCGAAAAATATACAATCCTTCAAAGTAGTTCAACTTGAATCATTAATATTGTTCAAATACTGCCAAGAAAGGTTCAATCGTATTTTCCTTATAAGCCCTTTGAATACATTCATAAGGACTAAACCTAGTTTGCTGTCGGATTAATCTTGAAAGCATACATTATGTAGACTTCAGTAAGACAAGAGCGATGTTGCTTAAGCGTGGAATTCATGAAGATTATATTTAGACGGTGAATTCGTAGTCGTATATAAATTAAACTTGAAAATTAATTTACTGGGAAAGAGTACCTTGTGACTTAGGCGAGTAGAAATTCAATGTGCATTTTGTAATTGGATTAAATTAATTTTTATATATTTTTTTGTTTTATTTTTAGAATTACTACTTTTAACTTTAATTATTTATGTGCAAATGTTCGTTCGTATTCTTCGTATTGCTATCTGAAGCTTTTTCATTAAAACACAAGCTGTCGTACTCAGAATCGTAAAAAGTAATCACTTACTAAGTTAGGCGACCGTTTAAGTAATCGTAATATGATTCTGATTTTCTTGTGATGCTAATCTTTCGTAAGGTAGAAAATAATTTAAACTACGTCTGTGTTGTTCCTTTTGGAATATTCTAGACGTTCGAACGCGTCCAGTATTGCGTAAGCTCGAAAAACTCGCGTGGTTAATCCGTTTGTAGGAGACGCGGGCGGCAGGCGGCAGGCGGCAGGCGGATACCGTGAGACGACCTCGAAGCATCATGTACAGTTTCTGATCTCTGACTCATGTGTGACTCGGAATATCTTATAAACAATACGTAATGCAATTCGAACATTCCATTTAATATAATACAGATTAATATGGCGGGAGAGGGGACGTATAGCAAGAGGAATTACGCTCTTGTTGTGCGTTTCCTCCTGCGTAGATTAAGGGTGGGCAACGCGTCTGCAATTGCAGATGTCTATGGGCAGCGGTCGCTTCGCTATTTCAGCGAATTCAGGTGGCCGTGGCCTCTTTGCAACTATATAATATAAAAAAATGTCATCTTTAAAAGGTCAAACTTAACATGGACTAACATTTCAATTTACTTGTCGTACCACAAGGTTGGCTTAAAAAGGATTTTCACTTCAATATTAGATAGATAGATGACATGTTATTCTCACGGGGGTTTTCGCAATATAAAAGGAGTTACTTATAAAGCTCTTAAATATGTTATTGAAAAGCCCAATACAGTAAACAACGACTAACATTATCATAAGCCTTTATCGCACCAGGATAGTATTTTCAAGTAGTTAAATAACTAAACGTGTCCGAACAGCAACATTTTAGTAGAGTAGATTAGTAAATTATTTTGTTCGGATACTTACTACTTCCAACTCGACTAAAAGACTATCCTGGTGCGAAAAAGGTTTTAGAGCTAGGAAAATTCTTATCGTTTTTCATTCTTAACACTAGACAGATCAATAGTATGCATAAATTATTCGTACAAATAAAAATATTCTATTATAAATGACAATAATTTCATAACATAATGTATTTAATATACAAAATAACTTAATTGTCTTTACTAATAGTAGACAATCGTGTTAGAATCGTGTCGCATTCCTGCGTGCTAACTGCTTATTACTTGCAAACATTAAGCCGGATACAGAAAACGAGTTAGGTCAGCTGCAGTATGTACTTATACATATAAACATATGCTATATTATCGATCTGTTCTTGAACTATTTAATATAATATTTAACTTTATTGTTGTTCGTTCTTATAAATTATTAATTTGATTACATTTCGTCGTTTTTATAAATGGCTCGACATCTACTTAAATAATATAACTTAAAAATAATACTTTGGCAATGCAAAAATGTTGCTTTTTAATTATAGACGAATAAAATAAAGGTTATAGCCTAAGTTGATAAGTAGCTGAAGAACGTAAATATATGGGAATTGGCACCTAATATAGAAATGAAGATATTATAAGCGTTACTGAGAGGGTTGTAGTAATGGAGTCGTTACTTTCATAGCTGTTTCCACGGGGATTTCTTACTTGACTTTTACTGATAATACGAAAAGAGACATTATACATTATACATCGTACTCAGGGTTCATCGGTCATTAAGGGAGACATTTAGCGTAGATTCGACACTTTAACTACACTAAGGGGATAAGACAACGTAAATTGTGGCGGCAGATGCAGAGAATATTTAAAATAAAATAAATAATACGTACGTATAATAAATATAATATATGATGTATTGTATTTTGCTTTGTACGTACGAACATTAAAATTATTCTATAAAGTTTATATTAGATAACATTGAAGATAACGTTGAAACAATACATTAATATACTACACAATTATAATGTTAATTATATGCTGACTAAAGTTGCTATACTTCGGAAGTTATTTAAAAGAGAACGTACTTCCGCCCAACTTGCCCTTTAGCTTTCCTAACGCCAACTTACTGGCCACTAAGTAATCACTTATATTAGGTATGTTATTTGTGTTATAAATACCATCAGTTTGTTATAATTATGACTTAATTTAACAATTAGTAAGTATTGTTTACAAAATGTCAAAACATCACTTACCTATAACTTGTGTGAAAATCCAATCAAGCGACGAACACAACACAAAGAGGTTTAGTTTACTTAAAGAAAAACCAACTCCACAGAATAAGATTACAATAAATAAAGTATAAATAATCACCAGGGTTAAACAAGAAACGCACAATTCAAACGTAAGTAGAAACGGCACTATACGTTCACCGAGGTCCGCGGCCGCGACTCGCCGCCGTGAATGGAAATCGTTGGCGTAACATAGAAATGGATACAAACGGTTTTATAATCAATGCGTGAGTGTTGCAATATTTACGTAATTTTTGCAGGTTGTCAGGTGGTCGAGAGGACGAAGTATAGCGAAACGATCCGACCGGTACCGGCGAAAGCTCGGCCCGCACTGCTTGCCCCTAACGGCAAAAGGTCGTTCGTTACCCACATTCTCTTTCCGCGCAAGCCTCCGCAAGTTAGAGTAAGATGCTGCGACCGACTCTCGACTGACATATGTGTGCGAGAGGGATAGACACACCCAGCCTCGCAGGAGAACCCGAATTCGAGACTTGATAGTTTCAACTTAAGACCGTGCGTTGTCATTGTGAGATATTTTAATCGTTGCACAAAAATGTGAGTAAGCGCAAATGTGAACAGCCAATTGTTTTGAATAATGAACAAAATGGTTTGGGTTTTGTCTATTTCTAGATATGATGCAATAACAACACCTTTTGTCTATAAGTAAGATAGTTTATGGATTTGCAAGCATTAAGAACTGCAAATCTGGAATCTAGGAAAATGTGGTCGAGCAAATTTTCCAAAAGGGTCATGACCACAGGATTATGTTACATTAAAAAAATGTATTTACGAGAATGATGGAATGTAAATAATATTAATAAATATAATATCTGTTGAATATAATCTAAAGATCTAAAGAATAACAAGGCAATATCACAAACAACGATGAGATTAATCCACTTGAGTGAAAGAAGTCATGATATTTCGCGTCTATACAGCGTTAAAAGAATAGCAAAGGAACGAATGCAATGCGGACAGCGCGCTTTCCTTACAAAAGGGCGAATTAATCTCATGCTCCAGTGATTCTTAATATCGCATATTCGTTGGCTATTACAAAACCAACTAACACGGTTCTCGGTCGCAATCACTACGTTGTAACGTCGAACAAAATACGTTTATTCGGACGACTCATAATTTTAAAACTGATGTTATTGTAATTATAGATTTCTAAAACAATAAAGCTATAATAATATCGGACATGAATCCTTATCCTTATTCTTACATAGTATAAAACAATAACGCTTTTTATGTTTGTCCCCATATATGCTTGAATCTTTAAAACTACGCAACGGATTTTGATGCGTTTTTTTAATAGAGTCATTCATAATGAAGGTTTATATATATTTATAACTAGCGACCCGCCCCGTCTTCGCACGGGTTCAATTATTGTTAGTATGGCTGTTATATATAATGTTCACAGTTTTTCTGTAGTGTATTTAGTATCAGTTTTGCACCCGTGCTAAGCCGGGGCGGGTCGCTAGTGTATAATATAAATTATGCAAATTAAAGCGTAGTAGTATTAACTTAATGATTTTAGAACAAATTTTTATCCATTTAGTTGGATTCGTAGTAATTGTCATAAGAGTATTATTAATTTCCCTGTGGTATTTTCCTATAATAGAACTTGAAGGTAGCTAAGGTGCTTCGAGACGAAAATTAACGTCAGCCAGTCTCATTGAAATGAAGGTAATTTTTCACGGTTTCCTTAAGTATAGTACGCACAGGTATTTTTTCATGTTAGTGTAACTACAATAAACATACTGTGATTCCAATCTTGATCTAATTTAGATAATAATAATAATTAATTGTTTCTATAACAAACCGGTGTTATTCAAATGTAACAGATCCCACTTATCTGGGTCTCATAATGAGATCTATTTCCGTACATCTTCAGAACGTCTTCTTAATTAATTTTAAAAATGTCTCCGCTCGACATCCGCGCTTCAAATTTTTTATAAATTCTATTCAGAAATTGTTGATGAATGTACGTTGAAAAGTCTAATTAAGAACAGTCAAGATTTCTAAACAAGTTTAGTTTCCTACACATGTTTACATTTACGTATACGACTGTATAAATACTATATTCTTACAATAACCGTAGGGCTTAATTAGACCGAGTTCGCGATAAAAATGAAGATTTTTCTTTATCGTCAGGTCGTTTTTTTGCATGACATCGGTGTAATGAAACCCTAGGGCTAGAAGTAATGGTTTACCCTTATTTATATCATTAACTTGACATAATATATTTTATTCTCATGTATCAAATAGCATCCATTTACTTTAATTCCCTTATTTATTTATTCTACGAAAAAACTTATAGACCGCTTGTTGATGTATTGAAGTAACATAAATGAACAATGCGTGTATTTGTTGCGGAACATTTTTTCGTTTGATATTATATGGCTACTAGCTGTTCTTCGCGACTTCGTCCGTGTGGAGTTAAAATGCCTATGTTATTGGGGGATGTAGTGTAGCTTCCTAACGGAGCAAGATTTTTTGAAATCGGCCCAGTAGTTATTGAGTTAATTCAATATACACAAAAATACAAAAATGCAAAGTTTCTCTCTTTATAATATTAGTATAGATAAAGGTTCTATGGTATGAAAATTCATTGTTTATTGACCAATAATTCAGTTGTTAAGTATTGTGATTACGCATTGTTACGTGGCCTACACATTAAAAATAATAAGGCCGCTTACTTCCGCCACATTGATATTTTCCAACTCTGGAAACGGAAGCGTTAACTTCAAGGTGTAGATTGTAAGATAAATCAAATTATAGAAACGGATGTTAACATACGGTTATTACTATTTTACAAAAAATATCTTTTACCTATTATATTTTAGGGTGTTTTTTTGTTATAAAGTATAAAATTTAGTGTTAAAAATGTGGTAATTCTGTATGAAGTCATTTTAGACAAATATGGGAAGTCGTTGGATGTGGAAGGCGGAGGACCGCATTTTGTGGAAGGCATTGGGAAAGGCCTATGTCCAACAGTGGGCTGAAAAAGGCTGATGATGATGATGATGGTGATGAGAAAGGGAGATTTAATAAAATATTTTTATAGAAGGTCATATTTTATAATAAATTTTATCATACATCAGACATGAGATGTGAGGTCTTGTAGCAGCTTACATTTTCATTTATGTAAGTGTTTCCAAAGCAGTCAGAAATAAATAAGTACAGTTTAATCTGTATATTTTGATGTGTTCTGAGAATATATAACATGGTAAAATATAGAGGGTGTTATAATTTCCATTCACGTATCTTGAGTGCCGACGTTTGTGTAATCAACTTTAATGTGGGAGATAAAAAACGATGGAACACATCCAAGGGTTGCGGCCAGCAGTGGGAACGCATAAACTTTTTATTGTTTCCGGGTCACGAACCTTCCCAATTGTATTTCACAATCAATAACGTCTATTTCTACCGCAGCTGGACTGCCAATTCACAGGATGTTACAAATCCTCCTATGTAACTGTTTCAATTGGGAGACATGTCTACTAAAACATTATCACCTCCTTTATTTCTTTGAAAAACTGACGACCATCTTGCCCAGAAGTTTCTACAAGCCGAAAGATCGGAATGCCTACGATTTGAGTCATCTAAAATAATAGCAATTTTTATTAATTTAACATTGCGTTATTATAATTTAGAATGAAGAAATGTTTTTTGCAACGTTCATTTGTGAATTATCATTGGCTCGGGAAGGTCATGAATTGCAGATTAGCTTGCGGACGAAAAATGTAAATAAAATTAAACACATGCCTAATTTAAATGTTTTTACCAAAGGGATATTATGTTTAAATATGGTAACTGTAGAATTTTTGTATTAATTATCTGTGTTTGAGTTATTTAATAGTTATTCATTTCTTTTTCTACCATATAAAGGATTTAATAAAATTATTCGCCTAATAATCTATACTAATAATATAAAAAGGAAAACTTCGTATTTTTTATATTTTTGTATTTTGTATGTATTGAAATAACAACAACTACTGGGCCGATTTCGAAAATTCATTTACCATCAGAAGGCTACATCATCTCTGAGTAGCAGATGCTAAAATAAATTTAATTTCACGGGGACGAAGTCGCAAACAACAGCTAGTGTAAAATATTACGAATTGTGTGGTCGTCAATTCGAATACTATTCGATACGAAAATAGTTTATAAATAAAATAGTGCATTCGGTAATTTGATATTCACGTCCCGCTTACATTGAGCTACGTCCCTTTGAATGACTCATTTAAATTGCAAAATTGAGAGCAACATGCATTTTATTACCTTGTTTTTGGGATCAGGATTGTTTTCGTTCGACAGCGTTAAATAAAAACATATAAATATTTTGCAATAATTGATGCAATAATTTTATTTCATTTAATCACTTTCTAAGAATATTAAACGGATAATATGATTATTACTGCTTGTTAGATAAAGTTTTAGTGAAAGTCTAGATATTTCTTTTCTATTAATTTATGTAAAATGAATGTAAGTTCAGCGCAAGATGCATTAGACGGCAACAATACCTTTTGTTCAATTTTCTTTGTTGGATTTTAATACAAGTTAATTCGAAGTACAACAATAAGTCAACCACTTTGAAGCAGTGTGTAAATATATTTTTAAAGCGTTAGAGTGTGGAGAATAACTTTATAGGTCAATTGTTTCACGACCTCGATTCTATAAAACATTAAAGGGGTCACTTTACAAATGTTAGTAATTTCACAAACCGGAATGGTGCGCGCATAAAAATGGCACTAGTTTGAAAGTATAATTTATAAGGATATGCATCGCTAACTCGCTCGATGACTGCCCAATCACTTACGTAACACCACTTTCTACAAAGTAATCATTTAATCGTGTCGTAAAGTTTTTCTTTTGACTTTGGATCAGTTGTAGCTCTTTATTATTCTTTTCCTGAGGTTTATCTAACACTTACTATCGATATTCGGACCAAAATACAACACAAACATTAAGAATACCGATGAACTTTGTCCGAAATATTCATATAACCTGCTGCAATACTTTATACTTGTATTATGCACTTACTATTTTATACATTGCGTTGAAATATCAAGTTGAATACCTGTGAGGAATGTTTATGTACCAGCGTTGCCGTGTTTGACAATGGATGCAAATCTTCAAGCGGATTTATAGCGGCTGCATTTCTCATAAATTATACGAGAAATGGCGATTATCTTTGTGCTAGCTTTTATGTAAAATTGTAAGCATTATTATAATGTTTGAGATATTTTATGTATTGTACAAGCACCTAGACTCGTATCATTTTCATGTAAACATCACGTACTTAAAAGGTTCCATTGTTCGTACTTCAGAATTGTTTCGAGGGCGTTTAACTTTTTAAAGTATGAAACTTGAAAGCATTGTTTTATATACAAAAGTCGTGCATGTGAAAATAAGAAAGATCTTGTTTTCTAGATGTTATTTAATTAAATGCTTATTTCATTGTTTGTAATTTTTATACTAAGTGTAGTCTAGTGAACTATACGGATGACAAACATTGTGAAGACACAACAATGCACTGCAGGGGTCGTGCGGAAGCTCAGTGCAGAGGGACCCGTTGTGTTTCACTGGAGATCCCTAGACCCTCGCAGTCGCACTAGACGATAGCCAGCATTATTTTTAGTTAGTAGAAATCTCACATAACCCTGTCTTTCCCCTAAAAGGCAGGGTATCTTTTGAAGATTCCCCCGCCCGATATAAAAAAGTGTAGTATACGTATAATAACCTCAAAACTGTTTTATATTTTGCAACTATGTTAATCACAGGGTCAATAAAGTGCAGAGGGGTAGACGTGCGGCTGACGTGTGCGAGTTATGTGAACCGTCACGTCAACAACATTTGCCACTAACAAAGGATAGCTTACACATAAATCTAGATGAATAAATGTTGAAAAATGCTGTAACTTTTTACTTGTATTGTTTAACTTCATTGATGTATTCGAGTTAATTTTATATTTGTTTTGTGTCCTAGCAAAAAGTAGACAAACATGGAGACATTTACTCGGCCAGGCCCAGTCCACCCGCGGCTGCAGCGCCTCAGATGATCATGATGATTTTGGAAAAAAAACTTTTGACTAGAACCAGACTGACTTCCTATTTCTAACCGGCTTCATAAGACCGAGTTCGCACAAAAAACGAATATTTTGCTTTGGCGTAAGGCCGTTTTTTTTCGTGATATCGGTCTAATGAAGTCCTAGGTTAAGATAAAAGAACATACAATACAAGAAAAAAATAGAATATAGAACAATAGAAAATAGTAAGATGTAATAAAATTTTCTTTTAATTAATCAAGGTTAATAAAAAGCAGGTTAATATGTTTGCATTTAAAACATTCTAGTCTATTTTATTAGGCCCTATAAAAATACTAAAACTAATATTAAAATATAATGAAAAAACTTTGTTTTTGATGTTAGCAGTTAGTTACGTAACGTCAAAAGTTGTTAATATCAACACCTGGCACTTTATAAAAGTTACGAAACACCACCGCAGAGGAAATTGAGGCGTCGAGTAAAATGACCTAAACAACGTGGACACACGTTTCGAGTTTTAAATGAAGCAAAATAATAGTGAATATTTCAAAAACAGACAGACTAAATAATATTACCATACTTATTTATACTTCACGCCCCTCGGGGACGTATAGTGAGATGAGGGGTAACCCAAACTACTTGCGCTACTATTCGATAGCGAACATCAAAAACGTATGGACTTATTGAAACTCATTGTCAGTTTCATACATTTTTGTCGATTCCATCAGCGATATCGCCAAACGAAAAGTACTCTGGGTAGCCCCCCCGCTAATGATAATAAAACTAATATTATAAAGAGAGAAACTTTGTATTTTTGTATGTATTGAATTAACTCAAAAACTACTGAGCCGATTTGAAAAATTCTTGCACCGTTAGAAAGCTACATTATCCTCGTGTAACATAGGCTATATTTTTATTATTCCGCTCGGACAAAGTGGCGAGCAACGGCCAGTACAAAATATGTTTTTAAGACATATGAGTACTTACTTATTTCTTTCCTGTTATTATTATTACTGCTTAAAATATGTTACGTTACGGTATCATTAACGTGAAAAGATATACATTCGACAATTTAT
>QDHC01003053.1:705345-718759 GCA_013186455.1 Papilio dardanus tibullus
AAGGCCAACTAACATCACACCGTGTCCCGGACCGGCCCGCGCCGTCAGTGTGTCCATACAAAATATATTTTGACAGTGCTGCGTTGGTCACTCAGCTCGGGCACGTTCGTATATTTTGTATTGGCACACTGTGTAGTTCGAGTCTTCCATTATACGTCGTACAAATACCAAACTCTGATACTAATCATAATATCTGATCTGAAATTGAGTAAAAATACAACATTCTTAAATATTGTTATTTTTTAAGTTATTTTCCTCGCTAGACTTCAGTGATGTAGAACTCAATACACATCTACTAACTACGAACTTAATATATAGATACGCTAAAATATGGCCAAGTTAAAAATAAAGGCAAATAGGTAGTTGTATTTTCAAAAGTCGAGGAATCTGAAATTAAAAAAATACTTCATTTGTACGACAATGGTTGGATAAACAAGCTCATTGTTTTACTGAGAATAAAACACATTTTTGCTACAATTCTCATTTGTTTTTTTTTTCTTTTATGGTTGTTTTAAAACATTTGGCATTTTTTTGAACAATAATACATTACAACCTACTTTGTTTTATGCGTTCATAAGAACATATTTTTCGTTAATTAAAAAACCTAACCTAGAAATGTTTTATGAACAGGTTATTAAAAAGTTTTATTATGTATGTCCTATTTGTTCAATTGTTTTGTGTGATATTTATTTTAAAACAATATATCCGATGTAGAAATAATTTAATTATAGTTCTAGTTTTTTCCTTTTTAAATTGATAAAATAACAAAATAATTTAAACAATTTTATTCAAGCGCTAACAAAGTTGTACAAATCTTTGTCAAATCTAAATCTCTCTAAATAAATGTTATTTTTTACTCATTTTTCCTAAAGTTATTATTTTTCTTTTCAGTAAATAAAATGTTTAAAGTAACATTTGAAATAAGTAAAAACGAATCGTATGACCGTCGACGTGAAAAGAAAACCATTTTAAGTTGCAACCTCTCCGGAACAAACTGAAAGGAGAGGAAATTGTTTCACCCGACGTAATACTGTCTGCTTGGCTTTTCCATTTTACACCATTTACTATTTGCTAAAAAATATTTTTGACCGGTTTTCTAACGAAGTTTTTCATTAGTACTTCGTTGCATCATACAGTATCTATAACGAAGATGTTCAAAGATATGTGTTAAGTCGACCAACATTGTGGTTGACTATGGCCTAGTCACCCCTTAGGGGGTAGGCTCGGCGCCCTAGTTTATCTGAAATAGTTTTAATTGAAGCCAAAAATAATCTTAATTTTTGTGGTATAATTATAACTAGCAAAAAGGTAAATTAAAGCGAAAAAAATGATTATGGCTTATAAAGTAGCCATTTAAAAAATATATATCAAAGTAAACCTTCCATAAATAAGGCGTTGGCTTCATAAACCTATAAACAAATACTGAAAAAAATGAATAAGGGTAAAAGAGGACCGATAATATCCTGCCCCTGACCAATATTTCATTACTTGTGCCAGTGTTGGTCGGAAAGTGCTCATAAATTTGCATTGATAAACATTTATGGTGAATATGCTATCACATTTAAAAAATTCACACTTTTGATCAAAATGAGTTTATAATAATTGTGTCCAACAGTTCTTACTCACTCAGAGTGAGAAAAAAATGAGTATTCAGCAGTTCCTACTCACTCAGAGTAAAAAAAATGAGTGTCCAGCAGTTCCTACTCACTCAGAGTGAAAAAAAAGAGTGTCCAGCAGTTCCTACTCACTCAGAGTGAAAAAAATTGAGTGTCCAACAGTAGTCCATGTCTGCCAATCATGTGTTTCGTTCCAAGAAATTAATTTGTTATCTATAGTGTATGTTTATGTACCCATCGTATTGGAGTTAGTCTGTAATGGTGTTGTATATTATGAATAAAATAAAAAAAAATGTTTTGTTCGACAAACTGATCCGTAATTTAGTCAGTAGCAGTAAGTAAATATTATTTTTAGTGCTTATTATTTGGAAGTGTAGTTTGCGCGGTTCTATAATGTTCGTGATCAATCGTTTCTTATTCCTTCCAATAGCGTCAGGAGTTAATCGGGCTTATTTAATTTATAAATTAATTACTGTGTAGCTAATTAATATTAAAATACTAAGTAAAGTTATATAAGAAGTAAAATTACTGAACATTATAATTCTGAACAAACTTCTACTTTACCTTGCACGAGGTTGAACAACGCCATCTTGTGGGTAATAAGTAATTTCAGACTAATTACACTTTCCTGACGAAGTCATTTGCCAGTCATGGGATATCATCAAGTTTGTTAATATTCTCAAGTAGATTATGCTTTAAATAATTTGCCAATCTTTTTGAATATTCTTGCACTTTGGATTCGATTCTTATAGGTAAATCTTTAAATCTTTCCGAAAAAAATAAATAAATTGAGTAGTAAAGATAAATAAAATGTTTTGTTTTCAGTATAAAAATGCTATAACAGGAAAAAACATAAATCTATTTTTTTCCGTCCCATACGGCCATTCATGTGTGGACGACATATCATATTTCATCAAATTTTGACAACGTTTTTGCAACAAACAAAACCGTTAAGCATGAATGATGTTTAACAAATATTTTCTTTATAACGACCTTATCTGGCACAGAAAAATAACCACAATACGTTTTATTTTCTGAGAGAGCGTCAGTGGCTCAGGGGTTTAGCTCTTGACTCGTAATCTACAGGTCCCGAATTCGAATCCCGCTATGTACCAATGTGTTTTTTGATTTTCGAATTTCATAAGTACATACTTGTCGACGCTTTTACGGTGAAGGAAAACATCGTGATGCAACCTTCACATATCGGCGAAGAAATTCAAAGATATGTGTGAAGTCGACCAACCCGCACTGGGTCAGCGTGGTTGAGTATGGCCGAGTGCCCTTAGCTCCTCAGTGGGGACGTATAGTGAGCTGGTGATGTGATGTTTTATTTACTTACTTACATAATAGATAAAAAAAGAATATCAAGTAAGGTTTTATTATTTCATTTTTTTTGTTTTTACTACAACGAGTATATGAAACTTTACTATGTCCAAATTGTTTCATTATCCATGTTAATTCGTTCAAAAGATACAAGTAACCAAAGACCCTTTAAACTATGAGTAATTGTACAACCCTAGCAAGTAAAGTCATCTAAAGTCTATTTAAGTTCTGCTAGTCTCGTCCACTCCCCGTAACAATGTTATCTTCCACATATATTGTAGATACATGCATAAAACTACAGGCGTTCAGTTTTTTAAATGTATTGTAGAAACTGGCGTACACATGTCAATTTAAACTGCGCAGTCGAACTGTACAGTTCTCAGTTTTGCCTACACACGTCAGTTTTAACTGCGAAGTCAAACTGTACAGTTTAAACTGTGCAGTTAAAACTGAGCGTCTGTAGCCGGCTTTATCGTCTCTTGGTATTTTTCAAAATATAATTGGCGTCGATGAAACCGCTATTGCTCTATTTTACTTCAATTCGTCGCTCAAACTATAGGGTTTTTTACGGTGGACTATTCCACCATACATCCTAAATCATGACCCCGTGGGGTCTTCCTCGACAACTTTGGGAATCAGTGTTCCTAACCCCTATGGGTTATTAGACCAAATTCGCAATGAAAACGAAGACTTTGCTAAGGCCGTTTTTTCCGTGACATCGGTCTAATGAATTCGTAGGGCAATAATAAAAGGTCTTATTACAAAAATTAAAAGATTGTAATTTAACACAAACAGCTTTTAGGTTAGAATAAAATTAAAGTAATTTCAAGTAAATTAGGTACTTTATTAATATTAAAAGTACCGTATCCGAATAAATAAATTATGATTTTAATTATCTATTTACGTAGTGAATCATTTAACAATTAAAACTGTTAATTATCTACTAGATAATGTTGCGGAGAGGCATGTAATTAAGCTTCAGAACCAAGTGGCCGTAGGCTCTCCAAGCGGTAATTGTTGTTCACCCCCAGGGGGCGCTGTACACGCTTTACATTTAACTGAAGAAAATTAATATATCGCCTGTGTGTTCTAGAAATTGTATTAGAATTTAATTGCAAATTCCTCATACAATTGTAGCTAAATTGCAAATTAAGTATACAAAGAATGTTATACAAGAATTATAAATTATTTATACTAATATTGTAAAGGGAGAAACTTTGTACTTTTGTATTTTCGTTTGTATTGAAATAACTCAAGAACTACTGGGCCGATTTCAAAAATGTCACACACATATGTTATTTAATTCCACGCGGACGAAGTCGCGCACAACAGCTAGTAGTAAATAAAGCAAATTTTGTCTTTAACTTTAGCTAAATCGTTTTTCCATTCATCCTAAGGCTTCATTAGACCGATGTCACGCAAAACGGATATTTTGCTTCGGCCGTTTTTTGCATGACATCGGTCTAATGAAGCCGTAAGGTTACAGAGAATTAACAATATCTGCTGCATACAAGCTTAAAGTGGTCCCTAAAGAAGTCATATTGTGTTTTTTTTTAATCTTTGCAAAACAACTATAATAGTTGTCACTAGTACGTTAACAAGTTTTATAGATTAACTAGGACGACGTGAAGGCATACGGCCACTCAGCGCTAACCGCACTTACTTCTGCATATAAAGTGTTTGATTAAGTTTATGAATGTGCTTCGTTACCGCACGAGCAATAGTTACAGCGCCCTCCAAATACGTTAGTACTAACGTTCACTTATAGTTTAAGTAAATGAATATACAACAAAAAAGTACCAAATAAAAAGGGTAATTATTTGTGCGTGATATTTATAATTAAATAAAAAGTATCGACCTTTAAATCTATTACTATAATTAGAGAAACGACTAGCTGTTGTGCGCGACATCGTTCGCGTGGAATTAAATAATATAGTCTATGTTACTCGGAGATAATGTAGCTTTCTATGGTGAAAGAAATTTTGATATCGGCCCAGTAGGTTTTAAGTTATTTGAATACATGCAAAAATATAAAACTTTCCTCTTTATAATCTACTAGCGACCCGCCCCGGCTTCGCACAGGTGCAAATCGGTATAATTCTTATACTAAATACTGCAGCGTTTGCAATGTAAGCGCTAAAAATGTGTTAATTTACGACATCTTATTAAAAACCTCTAAATTATCAGTGTTACTCAACTATATTGTGAATGTATTATACATTAAAACCTTCACTCTATCTATAAAAATCCGTTGCGTAGTTTTAAAGATTCAAGCATATATAGGGACAAACATAAAAAGCGTTATTGTTTTATACTATGTAAGAATATATATTATTAGGCTTGGTTCTCAAGTTGCTTGTTATATAACATCAGAGTGCTTTGATTTATAACACAAGACCCATATAAGTCTTTACCTATGACAGCAATTTACTATAAACTCCATTAAGGAAAGCCATTTACAGTGTCCGGAACAAAAGCGTATTATAAAGCTCATTCTGTCCTTAATAGGCTGCTTGTTTAACTCTATACAGCCTCGCTTGTGTTCAATTAATGACGTACGAAGTGTTTAAACGAGAACCTTTCAACTTACATTGATGAAATAAGTAATATTATAATATTTTTTATAATCAAAACAAGGCCATCATTGAGTGTTGGGAGCAACATTGAAGATTGAATTTAGTACTAACTTTTTTGCATACTGGCAACATTGTCATTCTTTCACTTCCCTTTTTCCACCATTAAGGAGCTAACCAAAGTACTTTTCGATTGGCGATATCGCTGATGGAATCGACAAAAATGTATAAAACTGGCATTGACATTCGATAAGTCATGTGATTTTCACGTGCGAGATATCGAACGTCATAGCCAGTTCCATACATTTTTGATGTTCGCTATAAAATCGCTTCGTAGCGAATGTACTTTGGACGAGAGAGTGGGTTTGCACGAGCGCAACCGCTTACCCACTTAAATATATTCACGCGCAGATGAACCCTGGCTATCATCATCATCATCATCATCACTTTGGGTAACCCTCCAGGTACGTTCAACAAGCCTTTTTTTACTTATATTATTCCTTTTTCCACTTAAGTTGTTGTTGTCCACTTGATTTTTACGCGATTGACTCAGAATTTTTTTTGTGTGTGAGTCTCTATTTTTTATGTACAACAATGGAAATTGTTAGTGACTTTCTATAGTCTATATTGCGACACCGATTTTGACAAAGTAGGTGTCTCGATTATAACTATGAGCTTCAAGACAGTGGTACAGCATTATGAAGTATTTAAAAGATTGCATCATATTTTTCTTTATAAAGTGCATTTGTATGATTGTAGCGACTCTATTTTCCTCGTTGTGTACACAAGCGAATAAATTTAAATTGAAACAACTCTATGCAAAGTCTTTAAAGCTTTCTACTGCGGTATGCATGAAAATAAAAGGAATAAAAACGTTTATTACCATCATGGGTTCGGAAAAACAAAAAATAAAATATCAAGCTTAACCGTCGCTAAAGAAACATGTTTTTAGAATATTTACGCATTAAAGACTTATTCTGAAACGGCAATATAGAAAACTAAATGATATACGCTTATTGAAACATGCTAAGGGAAAGACATCAGAATGAGTACAATGATAACTATATTTGGCCTTCGATTGAACAAAAAATTTAACCACATTTTACAGTGTACAGCCCGCTTTAAGATCTTCGCACGAATTGTCCGGCTCGCCCGGTGAAATACTACGACCACACAGATGACAGGAAACGGAAGAAATTCCATGAGATTGACGAATGTGGTGTCGTGCTAATTTGAGTCCACTTTCCTTCCTATATTTTTCTTATAAGGGAATGACGGAAAGGGGGATGGATTTGGCAAGGGAGGGGATGCATAGAAAGAGGTATTATCCTTTTTCGGTGCAATTGCAGATGTCTATAGGCAGCGGTCGCTTCGCTATTTCAGCGAGATCGGGTGGCCGCTTGCTCGTTTGCCACTTTATAAAAAAAAATAACATCGTTAAAAAAATCCTAGTAATTCTATAGATTTTTATAATAAGCGATAATGTAGGCTATATAGAATAAGAAATTGTTTGTTGTTACGACACCGCGAGTACGTCTGCCACTGACAGGTTATTAATGAAAACGTATCACGGTTATATTTCATCGCCATTTACACGGATATAATGTACAATTATAATTTTACAAATTGAACGAAAACATAGCAAAATAAGGCTTTGCTTTTGGCTAAATCTTTAAAACTACGCAACCGATTTTGATGCGGGTTTTTTAATAGATAGAGTGATTGAAGAGGAAGGTTTATATGTAAAAGTAACGACCAGCTCCGTCTTGGTACGGGTGCTATTATTATTAGTATGGCTGTTATATACAACGTTGTGTATAGTCGAACCTGGATAAGGAAGAGTCCAAGGGACCGCGATTTTTGTCTCGCTTATAAAGGGTCTCTCTAATCAGGTTTTTCACTTAAGAAGGCTATCCGCCGGGACCACAGAATAATTTTCACTTATAAATCTTCCTCGTTTATTCAGTTTTCGCTTAACTAGGTTAGACTGTATTTAGTATCAGTATTACACCCGTGCAAAGCCAGGGCGGGTCGCTAGTAAAAAATAATTTACAAAAAATAAACGAATTGTAAGCCTTAGCAAAATACGCGATACGAAAAAGCAGTTGGGAGCTTAGAGCTAATCCGGGGACTGGGGCACGGCGGAGACCCACTTAGTGAGAGATTTACCAAAATTGGTAACACTTATTTATCATCTGAATGAATTTTCATTTATATGTATCATACAGAAGTAAACAAAAACGCAACTTAAATTACAAATATTAGTTAAATGTAGAGTAATTTTGTGAATCTGTACAATAAGTAATACTGAATTTTTACTGCCTAAAAACTTGTACAAAAACATCCCTTTAGATCTCTGAACAAAAAAACAACCTAAAACAATTGAAGGAACAAGGTTTACAGGAAAGACACGATAACATAACACAAAAAATAAGGAGCATAATTCATAATCTTATTCCATATTCTGTTCCTAAGATTCTAGAAAAATCTTTCGCAATCATATACTAGAGGTCCATAACCTCCTTCGTCATCTTTTTAAATCAAAATAATTTTGTATTCATAATGGAATAAACTCTACTATAAGATGTTCAAAACTTTAACAGTAATAAGTTTGAGCAGATGCGGTATAGTTGAAAGCTTGCATATTCCTAAGCGAACTGTAATATGTTTCCACAAGTAGAACATCTTAAACTTTTCATAGTATTGAAAAAGTTTTATTGTTTATTAGCTGATGCTCGCGACTTTGCCCACGTGGAATTAAACAATATAACCTATGTGACTCGGGAATAAAGTAGCTTTATATGAGTGAAAGAATTTTTAAAATCGGCCCAGTAGCTCTTGACTTATTTCAATACAAACAAAAATAAAAAGTTTGTATTTGTCTTCTGTATCTCTAGTTGTGTTTTAGAGTATTTTAAAACCGCCTAAGTAATAAATCTATAGTCTATAAGCCTAGTAGTTCTTGAGTTATTTCAATACATACAAAAATACAAATGATTCCTCTTTATGATATTAATATTAAGTATACATTAATTCTTAAAACTTAACGTACGTCTTCTAATGTCTTTGTGCTAGAATTTCATTGCGACTTAAAGGATTATAATAATATTCTACTCGGTTGAGTCAAGGTCAAGGTCAGGGTCAAATGACAAATCTTCTTAAACACTTTAGTCATTAGAAAGACTCTCTTAATGGTAAAGCTTCTATCATTTGAGTACAAAACTACTCACACGCTTCGAGAATAAATTGTTATCATAACAAAGTACCCTGGGAAGTTACCCAAAGGACCTTTTGATTGCCGATATTGGTCATGGAATCGACAAAAATGCATGAAACTGACAATGACATTCGATAAGTAATGCTCGTCACGTGTGAGATATCGAACGTCATTATCAGGGGATTTACCCAAAGTACATTCGTTACGAAGCGATTCTATAGCGAACGTCAAAAATGTATGAAACTGACAAAAACGTTCGATATCTCACATGTGACAAGCACTTGACTTATCGAATGTCTGTCAGTTTCATACATTTTTACATACTCCGACAACGATATCGCCAATCGAAAAATACTTTGAGTAACACCCCTGAATTAAACAAAAGTATGTATTTTTTAATTTTCTCATCGTGTTATAAATTAATAGTTCACAACATAATAGTTTCGTAAACAAAGAATATGCAAATATGTTTTTAAGTCAGCGTAGGTAATGTAGGGGACAAATGTTGGCCTACATCTCAAAGCTCTGCTGTGGATGGCCTACATGCGGTGGCTGGCGATGACAAATGACCATTGTTAATTGTTACAATGCAGCTTCTGCGTACTGCGGCACGAACAATTGTTTTCAAACTCAAATGCAATCTTAATCTGGAAGCCCAGAAACTTCACTCAAACCTGGATAAGCATCAAACCTCTATCAGTGAGAATCTTTCTCTGGTCCCGACGACCTACCTCCATAAGCGAACAATTCGGATTAAAGATAAACCTCTATAAGCTAGAGGAATATCACGGTTTGTGGACTCTCGATTGTATTTAGCGTGTTTGTCTGAATTATTTAATAATTATGCATTTTTTTTTTATTCTTTTGTCCTGACTTGAAATGTATGATAAATATTATAATCAGAAACCTTTAGCGTTTAGGTGCTTAGTAAAAAATATTATTTAGGTATTTTTTTTACTGGATGATGAAAATGACACGTATTATCCTTGCTGTAATTATTTAGAGAAAGTTTTTTTTTGTTAACTTGTATAGACCAAATAAAAAAGAAAGTGGACGTCGTGTCGTATCAGAAGGTCAAGATGTTGGCACAGTATAGAGAGGGTTGGAAAGGACTCCACCGAGAAGGTTGAAAACATTAAATTAAAGAAGAAGGACTTGTAGAAAATTGTAGTATTTTATATATTTCACGTTCAGCGGTAATTCTTAAGTAAATTTCGAGTTTCGTGAGGGAATATTGTTAACATTTGCAATTGTAATGTGTGCCGCTTGTCATCAGCATTTCAAAGGCCGAGCCTCGCTTGCGGCTCTTCGCTTTTTGCCGACTTTTTAGTGCGGAAAAGAACGATTTCGTTTTTTTTCTGTTTGTTTAAATACACCTCTTTATTTACGCTTAGCTCGAATACAGATTAAAAGACTTCACTAACCGAAAGAACAAAAATCATATAGAATAAACTTCAAATAAAATTATTTTGTAACTCTATGGGTTCATTAAACCGAGTTCGCGATAAAAACGGAGATTTTGCTTCGACGTAAGGCCGATTTTGCGTGACATCCGTCTAATAAAGCCGTAGGATGAAAGAAAGAGGCTATAGATATATAGACGCTAGGTTTCAACCAACTATTAGATAATTCTTCTTTAAACGAAAAATTTGGGCTAATGGAAATATATTGCAAAGTTCCTTCGTCTTACTTGTATAATTAAAAAATCACTAGCGACCCGCCCCGGCTTCGCACGGGTGCAATTGTTATTAGTATGGCTGTTATAATCAACGTTTATAGTCTTACTGTAGTGTATTTAGAATTAGCATTGTACCGCATCGAAATCCGTTTCGTAGTTTTAAAGATTCAAGTATATTTAGGGACAAACATTAAAAGCGTTATTGTTTTATATAATAGTGTAGATGTAGATGTAGAAGACATAAATAAAATTAAAAACGTGTACACGATCTTAATAATCTTTATTCAAGTTATTATAAAATCCTAAGGATATAATAAATTGACAATAACAAGTTAAAAGTGTAACAAAAGTTCAGTACAGCACAGCACGAGCGTCACTGACAACGGCCATCAGCGACACCTGCGCCTATTCTCACGGATCTGTTCAGAATATTAATATTGAATACAGCTCTATTTCGTCTAACAGGAATTTAATACTTCACTAACGGTATACAGGAAATACAGAACTTAAATTGTAAAAAAAAAACTAATACTAGTTAAGATTCTGTTCGTAGTTTTAAAATTGTGTTACAAAACCATTGCAACTTAAAGTTTTATAGATGTGCTTATTAACTTACAGCATTAAATACTTCAATAGACTACGTCACATTTTGCACATTTATTGCTCTACTTTCTGGTACTTCATTTTAATTCTAAAAAAATAGAACATTGATTTGGTTGTAGAAAATCTCATAGGTAAACCTGAGTCAAATTAAGCATGGAATATTTTTGCCAACCCCCTCTAAAAGATAAATACACGGAGAATTTATTAAACTAAACAATTGAAGTGCGATTACCTTTACCTATTACCGTTCCCGGCAACCGTTCTCATTACCAAACTAAAGCTGAATTTAAAATAAATCTCTATAAGTAGACAGTAAATAGCTCGTTTCTTAATGCGGATTAACGGAAATCCAATGTAACTTCGGAGTGGAAAATGGATCTAAGATGTCTGCTAATGGAACCATTCTCTACCTCCCTGTAATTAAAATCAATCAAGATTAAGTCATCTTTTTGCTCTTAATTATGTCGAGTATTAAATCATCTTCGTTTCCCTTTTGATCAATGTAAAATTAATAATCAGGAGGTGAGGGGATCGTATAAGATATAACTACGAGTACTTACAAAATAATTAAAAAAATGACTACAACTCACCTATAATTCGGCACCGACTAGTGACTATATTGCATGTTATATACACGCAGTACATTTTTATCAATACTTTCAGTAATATACAGACTAAAAAACAATATAAATGATAAATATTTACTGGTTCTACGGAGCGAAAATTTTCTCGTCAATTTTCAGTAGCACTCGTCAAAAGGGTCCTCGTGGTAGAGTGAACCGTTAGTCACTTCAAACGAAAATTGAATAAAAATATACGCCACATAAATTCGACGGTACGTGGCTTAACGGAAGTTTTAAACAAGTGCTTAGACTGCAAAACAATATACTTAACATAGTGAGCTTTAGAAAATCAAAGAGCTAAATTAAATTTATTTCTAAAGTAAGGAGTTTCTTTAGTAATCGCTCTTATACCACATAACGCAATATTTAAAAGCAATTTGCTATTAAAAACTTCAATAAAAATCAAAGATCGTTTGTTGACATCGTTGGCTAAACAATGTAAGTAAAATACCATTACAACTACGTACGAAAAGGAATCATACTTTACCCACCGACGCAATTTCCATTACCGTGCTAAAATAAGTAAAATAAAGTGTTCCGGTAGAAACTAACTACCTCATTATTTCACTACTTTGTACTCGGCTCTCTTTGAATAGGTAAGAAAGGGTGATTTCCTTTGTGTACAGTTACTCTGTTTGTCGATGAAAACGATTTGCTAAGGGGACCGTCAACAGCATTACTACTCTATAGAGTAGGAGTCACAAATATAAAATACATTTTTGTATAATTTTAACCAACTTTTTCACCTTTCTGTTATTTAGTAAATTTTAATATTCAACTGAAAAATTGTATAATCGCGACCGCGACCACCGAAATATAAGCACTCGCCCTGATGATGGACTCCCTAAGAGTTCGAAACTAATCGGTACCGTTCACCGAAAATTACACGTGAGTTTTAAGCCGTTTTAAATAAATAAAGTATAAAAGCGTTTATTTTTAGACTAATATTTTCGGTGTGAGATCATAAGACAAATTGTTAAAAGTAACAAATTTAACAAGCTGATATTTTCCTTTAAGCCTCTTTTAAAATTACGAAGAATTTTACTCGTTCAAAGGAGAAATAGCAATTTTACGCGGAAAGTTTTTAAATGTATTTATAGACTTGATGTTTTAAATAAAGGTAAAGGAGTTTTAACACCTTGTTTTATAGAATTATGCCGCACCTTTCCGTTAAATACGGCTTAAGTTCTGGCAAAATTATCCGACTTTTTATAACTTAAATATATGAATAAATTCAAAGTTCAGCTGATACTGAAAATCGTCTCTAAGCAACTAAATAAAACAAACATATCCAATAATTACTTTTCATCCAGAGTTATTGGAGTTATGTTTTTATCAAACTTGGATACGCGAGATAAATATAAGGAAAAGTCATTATATGGTCCCAACGAGATAACTCCATCAGCGAGAAACTCTGGTTAGAGAGAGACCTCTATAAGCAAGAGAAATATCACGGTCCCTCGGACTCTGACTATTCCACGTTCAACTGTACACATAAAAATATATCCATATTATATCCACAGTCTCAATTTATTCAAACTGAAACTGGTCAGTTTGAAAATTTAAACTTTTTAAAAATGGCCGTATATTTTTGTAACGTATTTTTCGTTGGAGATAATAATTTGTCTGGCAGTAGCCTCGGGAGGCGTCGCGGATGCAGGCTCACAATGCGACAATAAATTGCATAAATACGAAAGGTTTTGCACAAATGGAAAATGAATTCAGTAACAAAAAAACTAACAATATTGCGCTACTAAATGCGATTAGATTTGATGAAAAAT